>JADRCD010184728.1:0-28821 GCA_019843815.1 Montemys delectorum
TGTGTGTGTGTGTGTGTGTGTGTGGTGTGTGTATGTGTCCTATGTATGTGTGCATGTGTGTTCCTGGTGTACTGTAGATCAGTCCCCAGTGCTATTGTCCCATAACTTCCTAGTCTTGATGTCATAAGTCCCCCAAGCCTGGGTCTCCAGGCTGAAAGAACATCCCTCCAAGTACCCTACTTTCCAGGCTTGAATTTGATGTTCCCCTAAGTGGGTCACCCTCACTCATGAGGCAGAGCTGCGGTGGCAGAGCTACACATTCCTGGAACAGGTCTGATTTGAGAATCTGAAAGCCAGGGAGCAAAGTCAAGTGCTTAACTGTCCAGGCATAGGTGCCATGGAAACACAGAGCAGCAATTACAACCAGCATCAGAGGACAGAACTTCTCAAGAGTCCATGCCTAGTTGAGAGTTCAAGTAAACACCTCCAAGGCCTGTGCTGGGTTGTTCTGGAAAAGTGAGGTCTGAGCATCTCCTCAGTCCTCAGTAACTCCCTGGACATGGGTATAAGGGACCAGCAAGTGAAGAGAGGAGAACCAAATACCACTGGAAAAGATGGCTGGCCTGTGCTCTGCCCTGGCAGGCAAAGCAGCTTCTGGGAAGGAGATTTAAGGAGAGCTGCTGGAGCTGATGACAGCCTGGGGAATCCGGGTCCCAGAGAAACTACATCCTGGTGTTGATGAAGGATGGTGGTGGCAGCTGCAGTGGTGGCAACCGCAGGGACAAGGAACAAGCAGGCAAAAGCAACAAACCATTACACCTGACACTCCTCCCCACCACCTCCTGCTTTCTTTCTTCCAAGAACTCTGCACTCTGCCACCATAGTGTCTTAGAACGCCTCACTCCCAAGCCAAGTCAGCCATCCTCCCTACCAATTGCCACTCAAGCTTCTAGAAACTCTCCCCCTGCCCAAAGGCTGTGGGCTGAATTTCCCAGAAGACTCTACCTGTGGTATCTGAAAGGAATGCTTTCAGACTGTGTTCCTACAGGCTGGTACTGAGGTTAGTCAGCAGAACTGCTGGGCTATGCTTTCTGGCACATAGCCTAAGAGCCATCCAGGTGAACTACACAAAGGCTCAGAAGCAGCATGGCTCATCACTCTCTTCTGACCTGTGAAACTTCTGTCATCTCTACAAGATGACTTGTTCATTAGCAAGTGTGAATAATGCCTAAATTTACCACAGAGTGTTCTCCTAAAGCCCGCTGGGGTATGGATGACAAGCCATAAGCAGTCCTGTCTGCATAGGCGGGATTAGGCAAGCACCTACAATGTCATGGACCATCTTGATTCATTCCCAGGAATCATAGCCAAGACCCTCTTCCCAAGGTTGGCCCAGAAAACTGGCTGGGGAGAGGAATCAGTCCAATCCCCCCCCCAAAGTGTGGATTAATAGAAATCTCAGTGTCTCCTAATGACCCCTTCCTTGAACAGAGGCAGAAAACCAGACTAAGAATAACCTGGATTCTCCATTAAAGGATGCTTATTCTATCTCACCATGGAAAATATATCATCAAGCATTCTCTTTCTTAATGGAATTTATCATCACAACTGGATCCTGGTTTTACCTTTATTGCC
The DNA here is from genome assembly GCA_019843815.1 of Montemys delectorum. Lineage (NCBI taxonomy): Eukaryota > Metazoa > Chordata > Mammalia > Rodentia > Muridae > Montemys > Montemys delectorum. The sequence continues at coordinate 1,576 of JADRCD010184728.1, forward strand.
AGCCACAACCCTATCAGAGAAACCTAACCTACAATGCACATGCAGATGTTACAACAGTACACAGATGCATAATTTCACAATTATATGAATCTTAAATGTTTATTAAAAAGAGTTCCACAAATACCTGTGTGAACTTTATGTGCTAAGAGGATAAAGACACTAGTGGGCAGTAGGTCAGCCACTCAGGGATCTTCAGGGCAATCTCTAGATCCTAAAATACCTACTGTGTGGCTTTGTATAGAAAGGGGTTGCTGACCCTGCAGTGACCTAACAGAGGACAGACACATCTGCCCCTGATTTCACACAGCAAAAAGCAGGGTTACTGGCTAGCAATGAGTCTTCAAGAACTTCTCATGAAGTGGCCTCCTCCCTGGCTTCCAGAGAAAGTTCTAGAGCTTTACTAAGGACTCTGGCCAGAGTGTCAGCTAAGAGATCATTCCTAAAGTTTCTAAATGGGGTATGACTGCGAATCTGTCTTTCCAGCCTTGGAAGCCACAAGAAACCGGGAGGAAAGGAACTGCCGCGTGCAGGCAATTTCTCTTGGGGGATTTTGAGACCCTGGAGAACCTGTCACAGGAGCTGGGATATGTGACTACTGTGCAGCTGCTGAAGGCTGTGGCCAGGACACAGTGGTTCACATCTTGTCTTAGTTGCTTTTCTATTGCTGTGTGGAGGCAATGGGACTAAGGCAATTTAGAAATGAGTCTGTCTGGGATTGTGTTTCAGAGGTAGAAGTCCATATGCATCGTGGGGGAAGCATGGTAGCAGCACTGGAGCAATAGCTGAGAGTCTACATGTTGACGCACAACCACGAGGCTGACAGAGAGAGAGCCAAGAATGGTACTCTGAATGTCCAAAACACACCCCAAATGGCATATCTCTTCCACCAAGACCATACCTCCCAATCTTTCCCAAATGGCTCTATAAACTGGAGACCATATTCAAACATGTATGCCAATGAGAGCCATTCAAATTCAAACTTCCACACTCAAGACTAGAACCAGACTGCTTTCTCTCAGATACCCAAGCCCACCCAGTGAGGAGTCCGGGGCCTGGTGTTACCGGGACTTGGAAACCAGAGGCCTTGTGATCTGGTTCTCTTCCCACATAACACTGTGCATCCTCAGAGGCAGGAGTCAGAATCAAACAAAGGGACATTCTTATGTCACCCCACAAGTGTCTCTACACTCCAGGCTAAAGGTAGTCAGGGCCAGTCAGAGACAGAAGCCCCATAGAGAACTTCAGTGACATTCCAATGCAACTGAAGGAGGTGTCAGCCAGCTCTCTGAAGCCCTACCTGTGGCACAGAACAAAGCTGACATGACAGCAGATCTCTGAAGGAGATGAGGCTACCCCTGCCCAAGCTCACCCATGTCCACAGGGGAGCACATTCATATTCAAGCCATTTCTCTGGCAAATAAGGCAGCTCCCATGGTCCAATCTACCCAGGAGAACCTTCTAGAATGTCACATATGCGAGCCACAAAACTATGTATCCAAAGCTTCCCACAAGAGACTCTGACAAAAATGACATGCTGTCAAAAATAAAATTATTCCACTCCCCCTTCCCAGGAGAAACCAGACAACTCTTGTTTTTCCAAGAAACTCCTACCTCAGGAGTTAAAAAAGGACACGGAGGGATTTCTCATCAAAGCTGTTCAAGACAATGACACTTTCCAGCATGACTAAGTCTGTACCTGAAGTGACGGGTCCACTACACAGGAACATGTTAATTACCTTGGCAGTTTTCTCCACAGGCTTCCAGTAATTTTTTTTATTATTATTGATTTTTTTTAAGAAAATATTTCAATGTGTTTCCAGAGTCGTCATAGAGAATTGGCATCACAGAAACTCCTGGGAAAAAGAGTACTGCAGCAGGCGGTAGAGGCGCACGCCTTTAATCCCAGCACTTGGGAGGCAGAGGCAGAGGCAGGTGGATTTTCTGAGTTCGAGGCCAGTCTGGTCTACAGAATGAGTTCCAGGACAGCCAGGGCTGCACAGAGAAACCCTGTCTCAAAAAAACAAAAAAACAAACAAAAAAAAAAAACAAAAAAGAAAAAAGAAAAGAAAAAAAGAAAAGAAAAGAAAGGAAGAAAGGAAGGAAGGACGGAAGGAAGGAAGGAAGGAAGGAAGAAAGAAAGAAAGAAAGAAAGAAAGAAAGAAAGAAAGAAAGAAAGGAAGGAAGAGAAAGATTACTTCAAAGGCTCATATCCACAAGACACACACACATGCCACACAAATACGCCTAAGGACTTAGCAGGAAAAACGGGAAAAGGCTTTAGAGATAAAAACATTGTGGGTAAATCCCCTTCTTTCTCTGGCACCCATGTGGGCCTTCACCATCTGCTGGTGGCACCCGTAAGTGATTATCTTTTATTAAATTGTGATGATTATATACTACAGAAATACAAACTATAACAAATCCACACAATGTAACAAATATGTGATGGGCAAGTGATGGAGAGGCCCCTGATGGGCAAGTCAGGGACAGTGCCAGAGAGAGAACACACGTGCACAGAGCGCCTAGAAGTATCTTTCATGGAGACCTCTGGTCAGCTCAGAAGCCTGTGCTGATGACCAGTATCCAGAGACTCCTCATTGATTCTCAGAGTCCCAGTGAGAGTGGTGACTGCCTGGTCCCCAAAGCCACTGGACAAGTATCTGCAAGTTCCACGATGTGTGACGTGAACCTGTATGTACACAGATAGACATACAAAACCTCCAGCAGGGTCTCTTTCAACCAGGAGCCACATGAAAGGCAACATGTACACATGTGCAGAGGATGAAACCGTTCAGGACGTCACACTATGGGAAAATGCCATCCGCCCTCTGACTCTACAACCTAAATGTCTTAGTTTCATTTCCTGTTGCTTCAACAACGTACCTGACAGAAGCATCTTAAGGTCTGCTTCAGCTCACAGCTCACGGGACAGTGGGTCATGATGAGGAAATCAAGGTGGATGTTGCCTAATACGGCAGCTCAAGTTGCAGGGAGCGTTGAGCTTTCTCTATTTACACAGACCCAGGATCCCAAGCCCAGGGAAGGTCCTGCCCACAATTAAGAGTTAACTTCATCAAGATAATCCCGAAGGCGTGGCCAGAGGCCTGTCTCCCAATCAATTCTAGATTCTGTCCTGTTGACTGTTAACACTAAGTTGACAGAAACAACACACAGAGAGTGTGAGGAAGTGTGTAACTGCACAGCACTTTGTTCTTCTGTGATGGAGGGGAGGTGAACCACACCCATGTGTTTATGAACCATGTATCCCTTCTGAGGTCAGTACTTGTGGGGAACCCTCAGGGAGACCTTCCCTTCTGCAGCCTGGCTTCTGCCCATCACCCCTCTTCAGACTGCAGGGTGCACCCTCTACTTCAGGGCATTTCGAGTCATCCCTTGACTTCTGAGCTCTGAAGATGCCCACTGTCCAATTTCATATTTATTTTTCCTGTCCTTTCCTGCCTTTTCAATCCTGCCTCAGCATTCTCTCCTCTCCTATAATTGCTTCTAGAAATTTACCACATTCACTTTTGAAGTCTTGTCTGCAACTCGGCCTCTCTCCACTGAGTTCCAGCTGCTGTTGGACAGTGAACATGAAGGAGAAGAGAGGGAATAAGAAAGGAAGCAGAGGTGGGGCAGGGACTCATACTTATATGATCTGAGCAGGAAGATCACAAGTTCAAGGCTAGTCTGGGCTACAAATGAAGATGGGAGAAAGGGCAGAGTATGGGGAGGAGGAATGGAGTGGGCAGAAAGGGACGGAGGGTAAAAGGAAAAGAAATAAAGAGAAACGAGCTACATATGGCCAGGAAAGATGGGTTAATTCAAACTTCCTGGATCCTAACACAATGATGTGAGGGGATGTGAAAACAACTGATATCTTGCAAAGGTGGAACATGTATACCACTGAGCTAGACAGGAGGTACCAGCAGAGCAGACTCCCAGCCATCCAGGGAGAACTATCCCCGGCTTTCTAGAGTCTGCCTGTCCTGGTGGAGCATCCTCTACCTTCATGCAACAGCAACAAAATCATGGCAGGATGGGTTGGCATATGGGAGAACTGCTTACATCTGTGCCCACACGCAGGAGTGCTTGAGTGTCTGACCTGAAAATCTCAACTCTCCTGCTTCAGGGCAGGCCTTACAGGTGTTCTTCCTCCCATGTCTCCTGCTCTGCATCTTCCTGCACACTGGCCATGATACACTGCTCTATCACAGGCCCAAGCAACCAAGGGCTGAGACCTCTGGAACAGACCCAGTTAAGCCTCTTCTCCTGTTCAGACGGTTATCTCTGGTGTTTTGTCACAGTAACAGGAAACTGACTCATCCACATCGCAAGTTGGAGGTCCCTGAATGATGCTGTGAGGAGTCTGCTTCCCTGTTCCTAGAGCTTCTGCCACCATGGGGCAGATGTAAATGAGAAAAAAATTCTTCTGTACTAAGTCCCTAACAGACTGGGTTTCAGTGCCCAGTGGTCAACCTGTACTGACTAATGCAGTGTCTTGCTTGCATATAGGAGCGCCCTCTATTGGCAGAAGATAAACCCACCCATGTAGTCGAACCCAACTAACACTACTCAATTCAACCCGGGCAGAGTCAGAGTTGGTCCTCACTACCTGTCCCAATATTCCGAATTCCCAAATGAAACACACATACACACATACACACATACACACACACACACACACACACAGCCTTAAACAGCTCTGGCTGGGCCACTTCCTAACCTTCACATGGCTAATCCAGCCCCCTCCAATATCCCTGAGTTACTACTTCCTAAAATCTATATTCCATCTGTGCTGCCCTAGACTCAGGCATGCAGCCCTATTGGGCCATGATCCCTGGCACCTGCATGATGCCTATGCTCTCTGCCCTCTGCACCTCTCAGGCATGATGTCTCCTCTCCTTCATTGGCATGGCAGTACCCCTCCCCTCCCCTTGGTCCCTTGTCTGGGAATCCTAAAAGTCCTGCCTCTGTCTCCCTGCCCAACTTTATTTACCAATCAAACCAACTGGAGGCAGGATTCCCTTAGTTTCTTACATGTGGACATGTGATTCTCATGCAATTTTGGGGACCAGATTAACATAATACAAGTGGCATTAAACCAAATCCACAACACACCCATACCAGTCAGTGCCTAAAACCTTGGGTAGTACTGCACAGTACATGTGTTGTGCTTATTTTCTATACATATCTATGACAAATTTTAATTTATAAATTAGGCAGGAGATGTTAACAGTACCAAGGCTAAGAGATGGCTCAGGGGTTGAGAGCACTTGCTGCTCTTTCAGAGAACCCAGGTATGATTCCCAGCACCTACATGGCAGCTCACAACCATCTATAGCTCCAGTTCCAGAGGATCTGACTTCCTCTTCTATCCTCTGTGAGTACCAACACACACAGTACACAGACATACATGTGAGAAAAATATTCACATAAATAAGTCTAAAACATTATGGGCTAGAATAATGGCTCAGGTGTTAAGAATGCTAAACTGCTCTTGCAGAGGACCTAGACTCAGTACCCAGCACCCACATAGTACGTTGCAGAGGACCTAGACTCAGTACCCAGCACCCACATGGTGGGTTGCAGAGAACCTATACTTAGTATCCAACACCAACCTGGTTGCTTACAGAGGATCTAGACTCAGTACTCAGTACCCACTCGGTGGCTTTCAGAGGACCTAGACTCCCATTATGGTGGCTCACAGTCTGTGACTCTAGTTCCAGGGGCTCCAAAGTCCTCTGCATACATATGGTATACATACATACATGCTGGCAAACCACTCACATACATAAAATAAAAATAAACTTTTAAAAAGAAGTTAGCAATACTGAACAATAAAATAAAGCAAGCACCATGCTGTTCTGCATCATATACATGCTTCTCCCTTCAACACCTGCTGTACTGCAGGTCTTATCAACTTCAACATATGGGTATTTTACTTCTAGATCAAGATTCTCCTTTCCACTTAAAGGGAGTAGAGTGCCTTCAGCTTCAGCTTGGCATCTGGCATTGCCAGTTGCTGCCATTGTGTCTTGAGATCATTACAACATGGAATAAGACTTTTCCTGAGCACAAGCCCCTTGGCACACGACACACTAGGTGTATCCATCAAGATGGCTGCTAAATGGTAGCTGGCTTGGTAGCACATACCATGTGGATACCATGTGGCAATCAGAGGATGACTCAGAACCCTGACAGGCTGAACAGGGTGACACAGGATTTCATCACCCTCTTGAGAACAGCACATGCCTTAAGACGTATGGCTTGCTCATTTCTGGAATTTCCCCATGTCACATTTTTACAACACTGTTGAGTTTGGGTAGCTAAAATTACAGAAAGTGAAACCAGGAATAAGACAGGACTAGTTTGTAGAGAGAGGAGTAGGAGAGAAAGGAGAGGAGAAGAGGGAGAGAAGAGAGTAGGGGAAGAGAGGAAGAGGGAGGGAAGGGGGAAAGAGAGGAAGAAAGAACATGCAGAGCTACCGGGATAGAAGTCATTACAGAGCTGTATCACTCACACCCCACCATCTCCCTCATCTCCCTTTGAGACCTACAGGCTCCTCTTAGGTGCTGAGAAACAATCACATTTGAGTTTTGCTATCACTGTTATTTTCAGCACATTACTGACATTCCAAAGCTGTGTGCGTGGCCACTGTAGCTGGTGGAAAATATCAACAGGTGTTGTTGGTGCAGAGAAGCAAGCTGAGGTGCTCCAAAGAAAAAGCCCAGCAAGCTAATGCTCCTAGTGGGTCCTGGAAACCTTGTTTGGGGTCCTGTGGTCCAGGGAGCCTAGGACACAGCTGTCCTCCAGCTGTGACAGAACAGATTCATCCATGAGGAGCCAGGGCAGGCAGCTCCCATGACAAGGAGGGCAAGTGCAAGGCAGTTCAGTTGAAACTCTGTGGTCCAAGAAAATTTTGTAAATTGTTTCATGTGAATGGATGTTTTACTTGCATATATGTCTGTGTATTGTATGTATGCCATGCCCTCAGAAGGTAGTAAAGGGCATATCTTCTAGTGCTGGAGTTACAGATGTGAGCCACCATGTGAGTGCTAGGACTCAAACCTGGGTCCTATGGAAGAGCAGCCAATGCTCTTAACAGCTGAGCTGTGTCTCTGGCCCCCTAAGACACTTTTCATGAGTGGAGAAAGGACCACCAATGCACGGTTTTTAACTCCTTTTCTGACCTGAAGTATTCAAGGGACATTTTAAAACTGCATTAGTAAACTGTATTGCGGCCCAAACTGCAGGGTGAAGTTCAGTGGTGGATACTGAGTCTCATGTGTAGCACAGTAAAAGAAAGAGGGGAATGAGGAAGGAAAGGAGAAAGTAAAAAAGAGGGGAGAAGAGAGGGAGGGAAAAGAGAAAGGAGGGAGGGAAGAAGGAAGCAAAAATAGGGGAAGGAGGGAGGGAGGGAGAAAGAGGGAGGGAAGAAGGAAGCAAAGATAGAGGAAAGGAAGGGGATGGAGGGAGGGAATAGGGAGGGAGAGAGGGACAGAGGGAGGGAAGGAAGGATGGAAAAAGAGAAGAAGCAAAGATAGAGGGAAGGAAAGAAGGGGGAGGGAGGGAGGGCAGAGGGAGGGAAGGGTTGCTCATTGTTATGTGTTCCGTGGCCTCCCCTTTCCCTATTCCTGGAGGGTGCCAAGGCTCTGACCATCTATGTGTGTCTTGCACAATGACTGAGTTTGGCAGTCTACAGATCATTTCTCAATGACTCTGTCCTGCCCCGTTCCTCACATTGCCAGGAAGGGGTCAAGGGCTGCAGTCTTGATGTATGGATAAAGAAACTAAGGTTTAGGGAGCCCAAGCTGAGGAAGGTGGGGCTCACTGACATCAGAGCTAAGACCAATATGTCAGCTGATTGGTCATCCAGAACGCTGCCATTCCTCCTACACAGCTGATTGGCCATCTAGTCATCCACTCCTATGCAGCTGATTGGCCATCTAGGCCCCCCACTCCTACGCAGTTGATTGGCCATCCAGGACTCTTCCACTCCTCCTACGCAGCTGATTGGCCATCGAGGATTCCACTCCTACACTGAGAGGATAACTATTACAGTGACTACGTGTTATGCTCAATTGATGTGAGAAGCAAACTAAGTCATAGCTCACCAAAACAATCTTGAATTTTCTAGGACATTTCATATTCCTCCCCATCTGGGACTTTTGTTTACATGCTTTTGATGTAGAACCAAGGGGGAAGTCATACGATGTCTGCCTTATGTATGCTCTCTGGGAGCCCGAGGTACCACATGTGAGACTATGAGTCCGTTCACTCTGCACTGCCTGAGCCTGGGTTTCCAGCCTCTGCCTCAAGTTACCAGGCATGAGAGAGAAGCTGCTAGAGCCTTTGATCTGAGATCTCTGACTTCAAAGACCAAATAATCACCCCCAAACAGCCCCTCCCCACCAGATGTGCTGACTCAAACCACCTGTCAGGATGAGTTCCTGGTCTACTTTATACAAGGAACAGTTACAGAATGAAGGGAAATGCACACGAGCACAGAGATATGTAACCAACCAGGCAGTAGGCCCACACGGGGCCACACAGTGCTCTCCGGCACCAATTCCCACCTCACAGAACCTGGCTGCTTAGAGGGCTGAGTCCCGATCTGAACAGGAAGTTTTCATGATCCACACAAGTCCAAGTTCAGATCATCCAGAAAGCGAGGCGACTTCCAAACCCTCTTGGAGACATAATCACGGAAGAGACTGTGAGTCTACCCCATACACTATTGCTTGCTAAGAAAGTGCGATTAGAATATCATTGAGAATAATAACTGAGCTGGGCAGTGATGGTGCACATCTTTAATCTCGGAAGGCAGAGGCAGGTGGATCTCTGTCAATTCAAGGCCAGCCTGGTCTACAGAGCTAGTCCCAGAACAGCCAAGGCTACACAGAGAAACCCTGTCTCAAAAAACCAAAAGGAGGAGGAGGAGGAGGAGGAGGAGGAGGAGGAGGAGGAGGAGGAGGAGGAGGAGGAGGAGGAAGTGGAGGAAGAGCTGTGATAGATTAAGCCCAAGGAGTCAAGAACATTAATAAATATTTTTAAGAAATATTATTAGGGTTTTTTATTTCTTTTATGTGTATGAGTGTTTTGCCTGTATAACGTATGTGTACCATATATATTCAGTACCTGTGAAGGGCAAAAGAAGGAGCTAGATCCCCTATAACTTGAGTTCTATATGGAGTCAACATGTGGGTGCTAAGAACTGAACTGGTATCCTCTGCAAGAGTAACAAATGCTCTTAACCCCTCAGCCATCTTTTCAGACCCTGGCTTAAAAGCATCATCTGTGCTTTGTCTTCACAATAATAACTGCAGGGTCACCGAAGAATCGAGTGGAGAAACTGATTTCAGTTAATAAGCAAAGAAGAATGATCTGGTGTGACTTTGAAGCTCCTGACAGATTGAGGAATCAAGCCCAGATGATCACAAGAAAATAGACCATTCCTGTGGAGGCAACTCCAAGGGCATTGTCTTGATGTTCCCTAACATTTGAACTTGAATCTGCCCAAATCTCAATTCTAACTATGTTACAAACATACAGAAAAACCAAATGGCATCCAGACATGCTAGAGACATTCATGGGGACACCAGCAGCCATACCATATCTTCTACCCCCTCGTACAAAACCACAGAGCCAATGCATCGGCTCCCTCAAAAGAATGAGCCAGATTTGTTTGGACCCCAACATAACTGTTGAAAAATAAAATTGATATGATAACCTGGGAAATACAAGTGCTGGCAAAATACTCCGTGATATTTGAAGTATTCTTTTCATACGAGAAAAAGGTTTGTGATTGCTTTTTGTCTTTATCTTTCAGTTCGTGCATACTAAAGCATCTAGAGATAAAACTTGATTCTGGAAAACTGCTGGAAGGGAGAACTACTTGGAGGGAGGCAGCAGGCAGGTCAGGTGATACTGAGCAGGCAGGGTGGTCAGTATGCTAAGGCTGTCATCTTTAGCTTGTACGTTTTCATGTTTCTATAAGAAAATGTTTCTTAATAATTTATTTTTATTTTATGTACATTGGTGTTTTACCTGTATGTGTGAGAGAGTTGGATCCCTGAAGCAGCAGGAGTAACAGACAGTTGTGGGATGCCATGTGTGTGCTGAGAATTGAACCTGGATCCTCTGGAAGAGCAGCCAGTGCTCTTAACTGCTGAGCCATCTCTCTAGCCTGAACATGGGTTTTTGTTTTGTTTTGTTTTGTTTGTTTTGTTTTTAAATCTTACTTTCAAATACTTTTCAGTGGCATGGAAAATGCTTACAATAAAAAGAATAAATATAAGGGGGGCTAGGGAAATACCAGTGATGTAAGAGACAAACCAGGAAGTTATGTCAAATATTCAGTGTTAGTGTGACTCCAAGGGAATTTGTTCAGGAAGTTGTGTCAAATATTCACAGTGTTAGTGTGACTCCAATGGAATTTGTTCCTTCCTCCACTGGCATTTCCCCACCTTCTGCAATTTGCATATCTAACTTGGACAGCTCAGGGCCACTTTATTCTAACTTTTAAGAGGAAATGAGGAGGCCAGTCACTAAAGTACTTGCCATGCAAACATAAAGACCTGTTCAGATTCACAGCACCCACGTAGGCAGGCCTAATAGCACGCATTTGTAACCCTAGTTCCAGAGGGTCGGGCAGCTAAGAGACAGGGGCATCCTTGGAGCTTATTGGCCAGGCAGCATTGCCAGACAGTGAGCTATAGGCTCAATGAAAGACTGGTCTCAAAAGTATAGAAGGCACCTGATGTTGATCTATGGCTTCCACGTACATGTTCACACCTACACAAAGCCATATGTAGACACATGCACACACACACAAGTGCAAACACACACATGCACACATACATGCACACACACAAGCACACATACACACACACAAGCACACATACACACACTGCTCAAGTAGACAAACTGCTAGCTCATTTGAGCCTTGAGCATGTGAGGTAACACTCCCCCATGCACCCTTTACACTTAAAATGAATGCCCAGCTGGGCAGTGGTGGCATATGCCTTTAATCCTAGCACTTGGGAGGCAGAGGCAGGGGGATTTCTGAGTTCAAGGCCAGCCTAGTCTACAGAATGAGTTCCAGGATAGCCAGGGCTACACAGAGAAACCCTGTCTCAAAAAGACAAAAACAAAAACAAACAAACAAGAACTTGCCTCCAGCCTGAGACAAGAGTGTCTTCCATTATCATTGTGAGGCTCCATATCATGCAAGGAATATCATGCAAGGAAAGATTTGTTTATTTATCCCACCAGCGTTTGGCTTTGTTTTACTTTGTTTTAATGAAAAGGTCCAATACCTGCCTGAGAAGAAACAGAGGCTGGCCAATGATTACTAGTAGGTACTTGTTCTAGAAGCCTTTTTTTGCCTGAGATGGCATGTTCATTTACCTCTTTGGCCTTGGCAAAAGATATTATCTGGAAGTTTCCACATACTCAAGAATGTAGGTGTGATCCTGGAGCATGGTGACTGAGCCGGTTGCTCTGTGCCATTGGTACCTCCTTATGAGACTTTCTTCCAAAAGAAATCTCCCAAATGTAGCATGTATAAAGATGTGGGCAGGTTTTATGTTCCACACCACCCTAGAAAGTTCCAGAAGCATTGGAAATGTAAACGGAGCCATCATTCTCATCTGCTCCCACTAAAGCATTTATACTCCAGAAATGTCTAGCTAGATCTCTTTCTCCATCTCTAAGATCGCCTCTTGGTTTTGCTCTGTTTTGTTTTTCCTCTTTTGCCTGAGGAGAGTTGACCTTTTGGTAAAATCTTAACTGGGGAATTTCTTGGATTTCCTGCTTGGTTACTGACATCCCAGCATCTCCATATCGCATCTGCACATTTGCAACTCCTAGACCTATCTCGTTCCTCTGCTCCCCAGTGGCTCTCAAATGTCTTTACTGATCACCACAAACTGCCCTCTGGGACTGAAAGATCTGTTTTATTACTTGGTAAATAGAGACCCCAAGAGGACTTGCCAAGAAATTGGCTGCTCTACCTGTACCCCCACTCCAGCCAGGACTGGTTGTCCTTACCAAGGGGGTGACCACATTCACAGCCTGCAACAGCCTGCTGCTGAGTCTGAGGAGATCTCCAGTCAACACCCTCCTGTGCCTAATACCCCTCTGCTCTTCCGCCTGCCTTGTCCCCCAGCCTCCTCCCCATTGCTCCCCTCTTTCCTCTTACATCTTACTTTTCATTCCTGTATCTATTCTTCATGGGATAGGGTTTTTTTACAATTACACATGTGTATATAATATATTCAATCATATTCATACCCCATTTCTCTTCCCTTTCCAGGGGTATGGGAGCATTTGTGTGTGTATGTATGTGTATGTGTGTGTATGTGTGTGTATGTGTTTGTGTGTGTGTGTATGTATATGTGTGTGTATATGTTTGTATGTGTGTATATGTGTGCATATCTTTGTGTGTGTCTCTGTGTGTCTTTGTGTATGTGTGTGTGTCTTTGTGTATGTGTGTTTGTGTGTGTCTTTGTGTGTGTATCTCTCTATGTGCATGATCTGTGTGTGTCTGTGTGTGTCTGTGTATGTGTATAAGTTTGCTATGGTTGCTTACATCGGCAGGGTAGAAGGATTATTTGCCAGCTCTCCATTTCTCAATCACAGGCACATCTTCCAGGACCACAGCTACCCCAGGATCAGCAAGAGAATAAGTTGTTTACAAAGTGTCAACCCAGGTCAAGTGACTTTTACAAGATGGCATTTCCATTTGCAGGGAAAATGGCAAACTGAAACAAGCAGAAAGGTGGACCAGCACTCTGCAGGAGACAGATATCCTTCTTTTCTCACTTGTGAACCCTAGATATATAAGTCACATGTGTACAGATGTGAAACAGGCATGAAAGTGCAGCCACAACCACTTAGGGAAGCAAAGCAGACCAGTGGGAGGCCCAAGGAGAAAGGGAGGAGAATGGAGTGGGAGTGAACAGGCATAGCATACACTACATACCTGGGTGAACATGCCTTCACTGTTAACCCTTGTAATGGCTATTCCTTGTTGTCAACTCGACTATATCTGGAATGAACTACAATATAAAATTGTAGGGCTCACCTGTGACCCAGATCTTGAGGATGGAAGACACAAGTGTCTGACCTGGATCTTGGCATGGAAATCTTGAGGCATAGTGGCTAAGAAAAGCTTAGACCTAAGCAAGGTAATGCCTTTAATCCCAGGAGACTAAGGCAAGGAGTTCAAGGTCAGCCTGGGACAAAGTCAGTCCCAGATCCAGGCATGGCAGTGGACACACCTTTAATCTGGGCCACACCTTCTGCTGGAGGCCTACATGGAGACATGGGAAGAAGGAAGACTCACTCTTCTTCCCCTGCTTGCACTTCCTCGCCAGCACCTCTGTTGGAATCTACTTCTACAGATGACCAGCTGAAACAAGCAGCCCTGCGGGACTGAGCGAGCACTAGACGATTGGACTTCCCATCCACAGCTGCCCGTTGTTGGGGTAGTTGGACCACAGACTGTAAGTCATCACAGTAAATTCCCTCAATATAGAAAGACATTCCATAAGTTCTGTGACTCTAGAGAACCCTGACTAATACAGCCCTGTACAGCAAAATAAACAGAGCTGGGAAAGAAAAGAAGAGACATGTTCAAGTCTAAATACCTCCAGAATATGGCCTGATTTCAAGATGGGGTCCTTGCAGAGGTAACCAAGTAAAATGAGGCCCTTTTACAGGGTAGGCCTGGCCTAGCCCATATGATGGGTATGACTTCCCAGACATGGAAAGGGTACTTGAATTCAGACCTCACAGCAGCTGAGAGACAACCTCCCCATTCCCAAGCCACCAAATTGATAGAACAGTGTTACAACAGTCCCCAGGCCACTGAACTATGACCGTTCCTCTGATGTGGCTTATGTCCGTCACCCCCACATGCCAACCCAGCTTGGCCTCCCAAACCCTATCATTCTTTTGGCAGTGTCCCCTTACAGTTATGGTGTCTGACAACCTTGCTGAATATCAAGTTGCCAGTGGTAACAAACACCATAGCCACCAAGTCCCCTCTGAGTCTCATATGTAGGCATAATGCTATTCTGCACTGTGTAAGGTTATCCTGGTATTCTTCAAATGGTCATTTATCTACCCCCATATCTGGTTGCAATCCGAACAGGGCATCGTAATGTTTATCGTGAGTATCTCAGATTTTGATATTGTGTAAACATTGCTCCCCATTTATTCTCTGATTTGTCAATAAAAGCTAACCAGCCAATGGCTGAGTAGAGGAGAGAATAGGGCTGGACTTCTGACCCCAGCCAGGGTGGATGGGGAGAAAGAAAGAGAAGATTTGCCACCAGAAAAGGCTGAAGAGACACCACAGAAACACAACTGGAGCAGAGAGAACCAGATCAATATTAAAACGCAAGTATCTCTGGGATTTTATCTGGGAGGTAGCCAGATTAATTTAGAGGATTAGAATAGATTAATAACTGCTCAGCTACTGTGCCATAAAGCTTGATTAGATAAATCTTATAGTCTCTGTCTCATTTATTTGGAGCTAGCTGGCATAAAGAAAAATTATCACTTTTAAAATTGCAGTAACACTCATATGTACAACAGATATTTTTAATGTGTCTCAAATATTAGTGGGGCACACATGTACTAAACATTTAGTTGTTGTGGTTCTAAAATTATACTTTAACTGGGCATCTTCTGAGCTACTTGGCAACCTTAGAAAGGTGCATGCTTGGTACCTCAGGACAGCCTGGGAGAGCCTCCATGAGGCTTGGCTAAGACCCCCGCACATCTAATCACTTCCCACAGGTATAGGAGTAGAAACTTCATGGCCCCAGTAGAAAGCATGAATTCATATTTTCTAAGTAGATAAGCCATTTTTAAGCTGGGGAGGTGACTCCATAACATGTTTGCACACATGGACCCTAGTCAGTCCTCAGTGCCCTTGTAAACAGGCAAGTGTGCAATCACAGTGATGGCAGGTAGAAGCAGGCAAAAGCCAGGGGCTTGCTAGCCATTGCCAGCCAGCCTAGCTACTTGGTGAGCCCCAGGTCACAGTGAGAGACCCTGTCTTAAAGAACAATGTGGATGGCCCAGAGACTCTCATAGAGAAGGGCCCAACTTTGATTCAAAATTCTGACATGGTTGTAGTGGAATTCTTAGCCTTTGCTGAGCAGGGACCTTGCATTTTCCCTTCGCAGAGCACAAATGATAGATACAGCTTGCCCCAGGATGGGTACCCCCACACACACACACACATACCTGTGTGCACACACACACATGTGCACAAGCTGTGTTAGAAGACACTTACTCCAGCCACTGATGGACCTCTTGCTGTCACTGATGGAACTCTTTGCTGGGCTCACTCCAAGCCATCTTTGGCCTTGGTACCTCCTAGCAGCACAGGATGGCATTTCCAGCTTACTTCTGCTTTGATTGAATTTAGTGTTGGCTGGCTCAAAAGATCGATTTTGTTCTGTGTGTGCTGCCCAAGATGTTGTCTACATCTTCCAACTTGGCCTGTGGAATACCCAAGGAAAAAAAATCTGCTACTGTCTCTGTCTCTGGCACTGTGGTCCATGGTTTGGAGGATGATTGGTGCCCAGAGCAACTAGAAGGCAGGTGGGAACTTTCCTGGAGGTCCCTTGAGCCAGCAGATTTGCATCTAGTCAATTCCCACAGTAGCAGCGCCCATACCGAGTTTGTTGATGTGGACCCAGTGTCTCTGCCAGCAGCTCATTTATTCTCCAGTCTGCAATTCTTTATCCTTCCCTATGCTTTCCTCCTCTTTCTTCTCTCCCTCTTTCTCCCCACTCCTCTGTCTCTGTCTGTCTCTGTCCTTCTGTCCATCCTCTTGTCTATCTCTGGGTATGCATGTATATGAATGCATGCATGTATGTATATATGTATGCATATGTGTATGTGTGCGTGTATATGTGTGCATGTGTGTATTGTGCATGTGTGTATGTGTGCATATGTGTATGTGTGCATGTTTATGTGTGTATATGTATGTCTCTCTGTGTGTATGTGTGCATGTATGTGTGTGTGTGTATGGCGAAGGAGGCTTTGTTGCAAAGCGCTATCCTCCAAACCAAACAGCCTCCATCTTCCTACAAGCAGCTGCATCAGCTTGCAAACGACCATCACAGCTGCGCTTGTGACTGCTGCTGTTCAGTATTGGAGGAGGGGTGGGGAAGGCAATCGGACCCTCACCTGAGAGTCTGACAACTCCTCCCAAGCAGCTGGAAGCAGTTTTGTCCTAATTTAACATGGCCTGGAGTGGGGCAGCCTGAGGGGGAGGAGAATACACGGGCTATGGAAGACTTGTTCGGGTGTCCATTTATGTGGCTATGGGAAAGCAGTCATTCATGCTGGGTGCAGGCTATGGCTGCTTCAAGGTCACACACATTCCTGCAAGCAACCATCCCCCATGCTGGAAGTAAGCCCAATAAACTAATTCTCCCGGGGGGGGGGGGATTTTGGTGCGATTGTACCTTGGTTTGTCACTGGGACTTTAAAACACAGAATAGCATTGCCTAGTGATCCCCACCCACCCTAAGGAGAAAATCCTCTGAACAGGTCTGTGACCTGGGACACAGAGAGAGAAATCTGAGGTTTCAATTTCCACCCAGGGGCATGCACCCCACCCCTGCCCAGTCTGCTAAAGATCCCACCACCTCCCGGTAACACCACCTCAGGGTAACACCCCATGCTGGGGCATGAGAGCCAACACAGGGGCCTCTAATACACACTTGAGACCCAAACTACAACACAGATAGGTGACAGGTAACTGTTGAGACATCTGTTCCCCAAGTCTCAGGAACATCTCTTCCATCCCTCATTGAAATGAAACCAACTATGAGAAGCAGTAGCCCAAGCAGGCCGTGTGTCTATAGCCCCAGCACTCTGGAGGATGAGGCAGGAGGATAAGTTCCAGGCCATCTGGGTTACATAGGAAAACCCTGTCCCAGCATACATTCACACTTTACTGTTTTAATACACAGTATTAAATTAGATAACTAAGCTGCTGTAATAGATTTCCTTTGTAACCCAGAGTATTTCATTTGACACATTTGTAAACATCCTAGAGGTCTGATACCCAGAGTAAGGGAACCCCCTACCCCTACCCCAACCCCCGCCCTTGCTGTCCCCACCAGAGGCTCTGCTCTCAGCCACACATGGGGGCAAATGCTCACCCACTCAAGCAAGTAAGGGTGGACACCTGGAGGGGGAAGGGAAACTGGGCGCTCCCGTTCTCCACATACGCACTTTGTAATAACTACATTGAACATAGACTCTACACCTTCCTTCAAGCAGAGTGGCTGGTCATAAATATGCCTTCTTCCCACATTGCAGTGTACAAACAGCATGCAAGCCCTAGCTGCAGGGTGGACCAGCTTGTGCTGTCCTTAGTGAAATGCAGAAACTTAAGAAAATGAATGCCTTGGGCAGAGTCGCTCCCATCTGCAAAGAGTAGGGCAACTCTCCAAGCTGATAATTCTGGGCATGTGGCCCAGCAGCCCTACTTTGGTTTACCAGAGCAAACTGCACCTATGCACTACCCCCCCCCCCCCCCCCCCACCCGCCCCCCCCCCGGCCAGAAAATATCGCTCGGGGGGGGGGGGGGGGGCCCTGTGAGGCCCTGTGCTGATTGGCTGTGGGCCCATCTGCGTAGAGCTATCCTTACGGAGGATCAGCTGTGCCAGCAAGGGGCCAAGGCCTGACCCGCCCACCGCTGGCCTGAGAGTCCTGCCTCACCTGGGTTCCTACTAAAATAATACCCGGGGAGACCGGGGAGACCGGGTTTCGGTGTCTTCCTCAAGATGGAGAACAGCTAGGTGGTGGCCTGAGACAGTAATCCTCCTGGAGCCAGCTTTAGATGCCCCCAGGGGTGCTTATATGTTCGATAGAGCCAGAGACTGAAATTGACTCCACCAGTGTCTGTGATAGTTGAGTGGGTGCCTCCAGGGTTGAGAGCCCTTGACTGCCTCCACAAAGGGCAGACGGCACACAGCCTTCAGCTTTCTGGCTGACTCAGGGTACCCCGCTGTGTCCTACAGACATGAATATATCCAAAGGGGCCTTAAAGTAAAAGCTATCTCCCTTTCTCTGTTGTCTGGCCTCCTAAATCTCTCTCTAGTTCCTGGGAATGGCCGGCACAGTATTGCGGGGCTGGAAGCTGGGGTATTTTCCTTAGGATGCTAGGTCTGGGTACATTGCAGACTCTGTGTTCAAGCCCCCTCTGTTTCCTTCAGTCAATCTCCTGAGCAGGTGCGGCCTGTGTGGGTGGCAAGACTGAGTCACGACTTGCATGTCGGATGAGCAAGAACCAAGAAAACTCTACATCATCAGACCTCTTTTACCATCTCTGCTCTCTTGGGAGCTGAGTCTCCTAGCTAGGAGCTGACTGCAGCTAAAATCGGTGTCTTAGCAAGGGTTACCATTGTAGTGGTGAAATGCCGTGACCAAAAGCATCGGCTTCCATATCTAGAGTCTCAGTCCACTGAGGGAACCCAAAGCAGGAACTCAAGCAGGACAGGAACCTAGAGGCAGGAGCTGATGCAGAGGTCATGGAGGGGTGCTGCTCACTGGCTTGCTCTTTGTGATTTGCTCAGCCTGCTTTCCTGTAGAATCCAGAACCACCAGCCCAGAGATGGTCCTGCCCACAATGGGCTGGGCCCTCCCCCATTAATCACTAAGTAAGAAAATGCTCTGCAGGGTGACTATAGCTTGTGTCAAGTAGATATGAAACTGTCCGACACAAAAATGGTGCGGAGGTCACTGTGAATTCCAGGACCTGAGCAAAGCCTTTACATCACGTGTCTCTGTTCCCTCACCACATTCTTCCTTTAAAGCCCCTCTGTTCCCCTCTCTGCATTTCCCCGTCTCTACCCATACTCCCACATAGTACACAAATATAACAACTGGGAGCTAGGATCTGCACATGAGAGCCACAGTGTAGTGCTTGCTTTTTCTGAGCCTGGCTTACCAAGCTTAATATAACAACGTCCAGTTCCATCATTTTCCTGCGAATGTCATCATTTTATTTTTTTTTTCTTTACAGTTGAATAAAACCCCGTAGTGTGTACCTGCCACATTTTTAGTATCCATTTCTCAGTGGGAAGGTTTCCTCAAAACCAAGTGTATCTGAAAGTGCCGTAAGACAACCTATTTGCTCTGTACGGCTAATTAAAATCATATCAAAATTGGGGTGAAACCAGTCTTTATAAATAAAAGTTTTCTTGAACACAGCTAAAATAAGACAAACTTTCCTAGTAACTGTTGGGTTTGCCACGGTTGGCAACGACACCCAATGACTGGGCAAATCGTTGGATGCCCACACACTAAGCAGTTGGCCCATACTGTGCCACTCAAGCATCTGGATGTCTGCCAGCATGTGCTAGGAGAGAACAACCAGGCTAAAGAGCAAACAGAAGCTTCCTCCATGAAAGGACTTCCATCCCTACCTACCATCTGGCTGGCATCTCTGCATGCAGCCTTAGAATCACCAGAGATGCTAGGTAGAGACATAGGCTAAGGATTCTGTCCATCAGAACCCAGCTCCTCAATGGGGGGGGGGGGGGGACTAGAGTTCAACAAGCACCCCCAATGCTTTAAAGCCTCTTTGTTCGCCTCTCTGCACTTCCCATGCTTTCAATTATTGAAATGCACCAAACACCCAGGCACAGAATCCCCATGATTCTTCTGCATCCACTCAGATCCATCTTGGCTGATTTCTCCAAGTGTAGTCCCAAACCAGGGGTGACAGCATACCTGGCTAACTAGAAACTTGAGGACAGTTCCTCACTGCCCACTGTCCAGTACCCCCTGCCTCCTGCCTAGGGGAGTCCCCCTGGCCCAGAGCAGGCTGTACTTCTCCAGAGCCGTTCAGATTAGAGCACAGCTCCTCTGGTGTGTGGAGTCTGGAAGCACAAGCTAAAGGCTGTTGTAGACCCTGCAGCACCACCTGAGCCTTGTGCACTTAGCCTGAACTCAGCAGTACCCATACGTGCAAGTGTTATTTACCACCACTGTACCCCAACTGTTCACCCTGTTTCAACCCCAACCATGGCTAGGGTTCACTCTTTCTGTTTTGTTTTGTTTTGTTTTGTTTTCGAGACAGGGTTTCTCTGTGTAGCCCTGGCTGTCCTGGAACTCACTCTGTAGACCAGGCTGGCCTCGAACTCAGAAATCCACCTGCCTCTGCCTCCCAAGTGCTGGGATTAAAGGCTCTTATCATACTAGCAATATGGAAGCTAGTCCTCTTAGGTGGCTCAACACTGGTGCTTTAGGGTTTAGACAGAATGTGCTGTGTGGCTAAGGGCGTGAGGTGGATTAGGGCACTCAATGTATTTTCAACTTATGGTGTTTTTATCTTAAGTGGGTCCTAGCTTTGATCTCCATTGTCAATTAAGGACAAAGTCCCCATGGCTCACATACACACACTGGTCATTGCTTCTAATGGTGGCTCAAAACAAAATCGGGGACCCCTGTAAGGTACTCTTCAGGTTGGCTTAGACATTTGATTTCACGGCTACTCCCATGTGCCCATGTGCCCAAGTGCCACTCAGAGCCTCCCACAGCTTTGCCACTTTCCTTCCAGGTCCCTTGTCCCCTCCTCTCAGGCAAGGTCACACTGACCCTCCACAGTACTTCTCTGGACTGGTTCTCTTTCTCCAGACACAGCTGGTGTGCTCAACCCCTTGCAGCCTCCTGAACTTTGGTCTCATTCCCCACCCCACCCCACCCCCCGTGGTTGTTTGAATAACCCCCCCCCGCCCCCATAGTGCATGGCACTACGAGGAGGCATGGCCTTGTTGAAGTGTGTAGGTGTGGCTTTGTTGGAGGAAGTGTGTCACTAGGGGGTGGGCTTTAAGGTCTCAGATGCTTAACACTGGCCAGTGTGTCACTGTCACTTCCTGCTGCCTTCAGATCAAGATGTAGAACTCTCAGCTCCCCCTCCAGCACCATGTCTGTCTTCATGGCACCATGATGATAATGGACTGAACCTCTGAAACTGTAAGCCAGCCCAATTAAATGTTGTCCTTTGTAAGAGTTGCCTTGGTCATGGTGTCTCTTCACAGCAATAAAACTCTAAGAAACCGACCCAGTGACAATGCCAAAGGAGTAAAGGTGGAGCTAGCATTCACAATTCTCTCTCTCTCTCTCTCTCTCTCTCCCTCTCTCTCTCTCTCTCTCTCTCTCTCTCTCTCTCTCTGTGTGTGTGTGTGTGTGTGTGTGTGTGTGTGTGTGGTGTTCATGTACACAGGTACATGTGAAGGGAACAGGTCAAATTCTGATGTCAATCTTGACCACCATTCGTTTTGCTCCCTGTGAGACAGGGTCTCCTACTGACCTAGGGCTGACCTATCTGGCTAAGGAGGCTAGCCAGTGAAACCCAGGGATCCTCCTTTCTCCTCCATGCCCCGCCTCAATGCTGCTACAAATCTCGCCACACCTGGATACTTTACGTGGATTCTAAGGAATCCCCACTGCTGTACTGTCACTCCCCTGGATTCCCCTGCAGAAGAGTTTTCAAAGAGGAGGTACTCTGTGTGAATTGAATGGTGGTAAGATGGGCCAATCACAAAAGCCCAGATATCATATGCCACATGGATGGTGTGAGATAGGCCAATCACAGAGCCACCATCATATGTCATGTAGCTGAGGAGTACCTTTGGGTGGTCAGATCACTCACTGATCCAGCAGTTAGAGAGAGCTGCAGGTCATTTACAAAGACAGGAAGCAGCAGAGTTCCCAGGAAGCCCAGTTCTGCAGTCATCCTGCCTCCTGGGGAAGTTCCTGTATAGGGAGAGAAAGTTCAGGCTTCAAGCTCCACAGTTGCGAGTTCAAGTCCTACTTCACCACTTATTAACATTGATGTAACCATTAGCCTACAGGGACCTCAGACCCTCTTCATCTGACTCAGATCAGGAGAATCTGCCTCGAACACCGGACTCTCTCCTTTCCTACCATCCCAGGAGGGTGTTGCCTGTGGGTTGAAGATTCAAGAAGAGAGGTCTGGCTGTGCCCAGAGGGAGCTCTTACAACCTTGCAAGGAAGGTCTAGAGAGAAAACAATAAGGGTGAAAGAAGGAATAATAACGAAGCCTCAGAGCCTGGCAGGGTTTATCTTGTGCACCTGGCCCTTTAAAGGATTGGATATAAAAAGCCAGCTAAGGCTGGGAAGGGATCAGGCTAGCAGAGTGAAAAGAGAAGGCAGTTGGTGCAGAAGATATTGTTAGGAGACAATTAAGCCAGGAGAAGCTGAGCTGAGCAGATAGTTGGTATAGTTTAGAGCTTCTGGTATTGGGAAATGTTTGAAGAGAAGGGACTATTTAAGCAGACTGTTGGGGAACTGAGGGAGGAACAGTTGGGAGAAACATTGTAGCGGCTGGGCTGGAAACTGGGAGGAGGGTTGGCAAGGAGTTAGGCGAATTGGTTACTGATGGTGGGGGAAAAAAAAACAGCATAATCTCAGCTCTTAGGAGACAGAGGCAGCAGACTGAAAAAGATCAAAGCCAACCTGGGCTCCATAGCACACCTGTCTCAAAAAGAAGTTTTAAAGGAAGAAAAAGGGGAGAAAAGAGAAATATATATATGTATGTGTATATATATATATATATATATATATATATATATATATATATATATATATCCCTTCTCATTCTCATGTTTTCCCCTGAGTCACAAGCAAAGGATGGAATTGCCAGCATGATGTGGGGCTTCAGTGCAGCCCCAATCAATCCCTTCCCCTAAAAGCAAACCAGATCCCAAACTTCGGCCTTGGGAACTCAGCTCCGAGAGGACATCCACCTGAAGCTTACTGTTCAAATTCTCATCCACCACACGTGAGGAGGAGCCAAAGCCATGGTAACCAACGTAGATCTGCCACCAAGAATCCTGCCAAGCGGATCTACTTCAAGGGGTCCAGCCTGCAGCTGAATGGAAACCAGAGAGGGGCTCTCTGGCCCCAGGGCCTGCAATTCATTAAGACTAAAGGGGATCGCTGAATGAGCCCTTTGTGGGTCAAAAGCCCTCCATTGGAAACCCAGCCAAATAAAGGACTGAAGACTTTTGTTCCAGACCTGTGAGCCCCAGAGACTCAGGTTACCAAGGGGTGACAAGCATGGCCAGTTGAGCCCACAGCTGTCCATATGTGACGAAGCCAGAAATAACACATCAGCTTCGAAGCCAGAGCTCAGAGGAGCCAAAATAGCACTCTCCTAGGCTTTATTTACTGAAAGAGATGCACACCCCACACCATCTAGTAGGACCAGACCAGAATATAAAGCTGGTCATGGACCATGGACGCCTCCCTCTGATGGAACTGAGCCTCCTTGGGTTTTCTTCTGTAGTCACATGAAGATAACTGAAAGAATCCTCCTGATGTTGCAAGCAGGTCATAATTTAGAATCACCAAAAACTTTGCAAGCTCCACACACCAGAACCCAAACCCCACAGATTCTCATCTGGCTGCAATTTTTTTTCTGTGTGTAGCCCTGGCTGGCCTGGACTTACTTTGTAGACCTGGCTGGCCTTTACCTCACAGAGATCCACCTGCCTCTGAGTGCTGGGACTAAAGGTGTGTGCCACTATCTGGGTGAGATTTTAAAGACCTCTTTGAGTAGAATGAGTGTCCCTCACCCAAAATGTGTCTCCCCTGGACCTTGGAATGCCACCTTGTTTGGAACAAAGATTAAGACTGAGAACACTAGCTAAGGTCAATGCCATGCAGCTGGGCCCAGTGACCTGTGTGTTGTTGAGAGATGGGAAGAAGATGCAGAGAGAGACAGTGGGAGCTGGGTAGAGATGAGAGAATGCTGGCAGAGGACATGGCTGCCTGGGGCTACTGGAGCCAGTTCCTCCCACACTGCCAGAGAATACATTTATGGGTCCTGCACCACCTGGTCCATGGTGCTTTGGGAGGTGAGCCTGAATAAATCCACACCTCAGGTGACCGTAGGCAGTAGCATTCTATCTAAGCTCCGCCCCACTACCTGACAAAAAGCCAGGTAGACCTGACCCACTATAAAAGGGGCTGCTTACCCACTCCTTGCTCTCTTGCTTTCTCTTGCTCTTCCCTTCCCCCATCTCCACATGCTCATGGCCAACCTCTTCTCCTTTACTCCTCTATTCTTCTCTTCTCTTCTCTTCTCTTCTCTTCTCTTCTCTGTATCTCTCTCTCTCTCTCTCTCTCTCTCTCTCTCTCTCTCTCTGCCTTTCTCTGTCTCTACTACCCTCTTAACTCTCCTTCCCATGCCCTTAACAAACTCTATTCTATGCTGAGGCACCCCTTCCCTCATACCTGACCACACCTCCATAGAACATACCACCCCCCCCCCTTTATCTTCTTATAAACACATCAGTAGGAATGCCCAAAATTCCAGGTACATAGAACCTCCCAAGATGAGATCCATCTAGAAGCCAGAGTGACTGGGACAGGGAAGGTTCTAGAACTCTGCATACCTCTGTGATCAACTTTCTGGCTGTGCTCCAGGATCTACATCATAAAATACTAGTCTGGGTCTTGCAGACTCTGACGTGGTGGTCTGAGGAGCGTGCCCTGCTAAGGAATGTTTTTAAAAGATCTCCGTGTGCTTTTGATGTGCAGTCAGGAATGTGAACAGGGTCCAGAATTAAAGGCACTGGAAAATAGCACCTAGCTGGGCACATGTGAAATGGCCGGGGTAGCTGCTGGGCCCCAGGCCTGTGTCAGCTTCCCTACAGTCTGTTGAGTGGTTGTATGAATGCCTCCTTTGTCTGGTTACCTGAGTGTGCCTTGGGTATGTTTTATACTCAATCGAATAGTGCTTGGATCTGTGCATCCTGGTGTGGTGGTCAATGCTGTCTAGTTCAGGATCTGGAGTCACCTAGAAAGCACTTGTGAGCATATCTATGATGAGTTTCTAGGTTAAGTTAATTGAGGTGGGAAGACCCACCCTCTGAGTAGGCAGCATCACTCTGTGGGCTCAGGTCTCAGACAAAATCAGAAGGAGAAGCTGAGGAGCAGCACTCATCTCCCTCTCTCTCTCTCTCTCTCTCTCTCTCTCTCTCTCTCTCTCTCCCTCTCTCTCTCTCTCTCTCTCTCTCTCTCTCTCTCTGCTTCCTGACTGTGGGTGCAGCATGGCCAGCTGCCTCAGGCTTCCGCAGCCATGCCTTTCCTGCTGTGGTGGACAGAACCATCAAACTGCCTCCCGTTAGATGCTTTGGTCGCAGGACTGAGGAAATTCTCCAACACGCCAACGAGGACACTTCCTGTGTTCTATTTGGAAAAGAAAGCAAAAGCCAGCACTGGTGCCAGACAGGCAGGGGATGCTATATCAGAAAATGGTGCAAATCTGAGGTCTTCGTAGAGGAGGCAGTTCACCAGGATAGGCGTTGAAAGTCACACCCGGTCCCCAGGCCCTTCTTCCTGCTCTGTTTCCCATGCACCACAAGATAAAGAGCCTTCAGCACACACCCCTATCCCCTAGGGTTCTGCCTCACAGAGACATAGCCAAGTGGCCGTGGACTGAACCATGAGCCCAACATTCTCATTGTTTTCAAGTAGTAACCAAGGTGTTGGTTACAACAACATAAAGAATAACTACAGCATTCAGTGGCTAGGGCTGGAGATGTGGACCTGTGAGGCCAGTGCTCACCCAGCTCCCATGAAGCCCTGAGTTTGACCCTGAGCATCCCATGAGCCAGGTAGAATGGCACATACCTATAATCCCAGCACTTGAGAGGCTGAGGCATAAAGACCCAGAGCTCAAAGTCATCCTCAGTTATGTAACAAGTTCAAGACTAATCTGAAATCATGAGACCTTGTTTCAAAGAAGGAAAGTCATTCAGAGAACAGAAGCCAGAACTGCCAACTCTAAACCTGACACTGTCCTGGATGGCATAGGCTGACCTGGCCTGTCCTCTAAGATTCATATACGCTCATCTTAAACCTGCCATCTCAGATAGTGAAGCCATTTGAGAGACTCCCTAACCATTGTGGCAGATGTTGCTACAGGAAAACAGGAATTCGGCTTTCAGGGGTGTCCATGTTAGATAAAGGCAGCCCAGCAGGCTAGGAGAGACGTCTTGAGAACCCAGCCCCACCACACCTGGACCACAGACTCTGGCCTGCAAGGCTGTGAGACAGGAAGTATGTTTAAGCCCCAGACCTGAGGCTCGTTGAGTCTAGAGCAGTGGGTACCTTCACATGGTATAAGTCCTGGTCCGTGTGCCAATTTTGTACATTCCGTTGTTACTACCTTTTGTAATGAAAAGAATAAAGCCTTTTAAAAAGGAGTTCGCTGGCCTGCACAATGTACACATTCAGCTAATATTCAAGCCAGGATGAAGCTGGAGGCTGCTCTGCAACAAAGGCTGGCTGCTAGGTCAGAGGCCAGGGATAAGGGCAGCTCGCCTCCCACAGGGGATCCAAAGCCTTCAACACCTGCCTTTTTCCACCCTGAGCCCAGAGGAGAGATCAGAACCCTCTTACCTTGCCCAAGCATTTTTTTCTTTTAAGGTTAAGGGCCAGGGAGAAGGTTGCAGTGGTGACGTTAGGGTCCCGGTAAGCAAACAGACAAGGACACCTCCAGAAGCTGGGGGAGATGCTCAGTGGGCAGAGTGCTTGCTGGGGGAGATGCTCAGTGGGCAGAGTGCTTGCTGGGGGAGATGCTCAGTGGGCAGAGTGCTTGCTGCCCAAGCATGAGAACCCGAGCTCAGATCCCCAATACCTGTATAAAAATGCTAGACAGCATATATCTGTAATTCCAGAATCCCTGGAGCCTGCTGGCCAACCAGTCTAATCAATAGGCTCCAGGATCAGTGAAAGACTGAGTCTCAACAAGTAAGGTGACGTGTGACTGAGGGAAAACACACAAGACACACATATGCACATGTGCACACACACGAGCATGGGTACGCATGTGCAGCACACATATACATGTGCTCACACACTTGTAAATAGGATAAGGGATTGTAGGCTAGAGAGTGAGCTCAGTAGTTAAGAGCACTTGTTCAATTCTCAGCAGCCATCTGGGAGCTCACAACTACCTGCAACTCCAGTAAAGTGAGCGTGGGGAAGTATGGGGTTTGTGTGTGTGTGTGTGTGTGTGTGTGTGTGTGTGTGTGTATCTATATGTCTGTGTGTGTGTATATATGAGGGTGTGTGGGTATGTATGTGTGTGTCTATGTGTCTGTTTGTGTGTGTATGTGGGGGGTGTATATGTGTGTATGTGTGTGTCTGTGTGTGTCTGTTTGTGTA
>JADRCD010184728.1:30096-41229 GCA_019843815.1 Montemys delectorum
GTGTGTGTGTGTGTGTGTGTGTGTGTGTGTGTGTGTGTGTGTGTGTGGTGAAGTGGGAAGAGGCTCCTTGGAACAGGTGAAACAGGAGCCAGCTTTCTCACTCCCTCTGTCCCTCATCCTTTCTCTCCAGAGTTCCCATGAGAAGACAGACGTGTGTAGTGAAGCCAAAGGAAAGCGAAGCAGCCTTCTTCATGCCTGGCCCTCTGTGGCTGAGTAGCAACACAAGGGTTCTTCCCAGAATGGCCTGAATGTGTAGAGCAAATGTGAAGAGTTATGGCAGAAGCCTCTGAGACCCACCGAGAAAGCAAAGCCTGGTAATGCAGGCTCAGACGTTGACTTGTTTGTGTTTTTTGAAGCTTTAAGTCCAACACAGGTGCTAGGACTTGAGGGGGACCATCTCATAGCGTGTATTGAGAGACGGCATGTTACGGTGTCTGGCTAACAGCCTTTCCCCAAAGCTTATCTGTTAAGTTTTGGTCCCTAACACATGATGCTACCGGGAAGCACCTGGTAGACGGAAGGTAGGCTCTTAGGTGTGTCTTAAAGGAGATAGGGGACTGTGGCTCATTTTACCTCTCTCTCTTCCCAGCTGCCCTGAGGGAAGCCATCTCTCCGATGTGCACCCACCAAGATACTTCATGTCACCACAGGACTCAAGCAACAGGGCCAGGCAACATGAACTACAAGGTCTTTCTAGGTGATTGCTTGAAAGTTATCCTGCCGAAAGCCGACCAACAGCAGGCACACTTAGGACTCCTCTGTTGCTGCATTTTGCTGTGATAATGCTGTGACCATGCTGTGACCAAAAGCACTTCAGGAAGGCAAGCCTTGTTTTAATTTACTGCTCCAGAGGGACAGAGTCCTCATGGCCATGGCAGGGAAGGCAGGTTGACAAGCAGGAAACGAGCTGGTTGTATTTTTCATCCATACAAAGGAAACAGAGAAAGGGGAAACAGGAAGTAGGGCTAGGCTATAAACCATCGAAGCCTGGCCCCAGTAACACACTTCCTCCAGAAGGCTCCCTCTCCTACAGGTTCCATAACCTCCACAAATAGCGGCTCCAACAGGGAACTGATGGAGTATTCAGACAATGAGCCTGTGGGAGACATGTCTCATTCAGATCACCACAGCGTACAGGAAAGTGAAGGGGTGTGAGCCAAGGCGCTCTGTTCTGACAGCCCACTGTTGAAACAACCCACAAATTTCCTGGGGCACATTAATCTATCCCTGAGGGTGGAGCCCTCCCATCAGAACCACCTCCTAAAGGCCACATGCTGTTGCCATGGCAACTAAATTCCATTCTGAAGGTTGGGACAGTGGAGACCAGTGAGAATGATGGCAGCTGGACAGTATCTTTTGCAAAGATGCCCTGCTTCTGTGCCCCAACACGAGCCAGGGAAGGCACAAGCCATCTGACAGACATTCAGGGAGGTGGAGGCCACCTGACATACAGCAGGCTGCCTGCTTCTCCTCTCCATACCTGGCTCCTTCCCACTAACCATGAGGGAGCTCAGGTGTCTTAGTTAGGGTGTCATTGCTGTGAACAGACACCATGACCAAGGCAACTCTTGTTAGGACAACATTTAACTGGGGCTGGCTTACAGCTTCAAAGGTTCAGTCCATCATCATCAAGGAGGGAGCATGGCAGCATCCAGGCAGACATGGTGCAGGAGGAGCTGAGAGTTTGACATCTTGTTCTGAAGGCAAACAGAAGATTGCTTCCAGGCAACTAAGATGAGGGTCTCAAAGCCCATCCCCACAATGACACATCTACTCCAACAAGGCCACGCTTAGTAATGGTACCACTCCCTGGGCCAAGCATATACAAACCACCATATCAGGCATATCCAAGGGATGCGGAACAGCTTATGTGAAGGAAAGCATGTTCCATGTTGTTTTGACACACACAAACACACACAGACACACACAGAGACACACACAGACACAGACACACACACACACCATCACCCACATGGTGAGCAGCATGGGCTTGTCCAGTCTACAGCTGAGCACAACTTGATCATAGACCAACATTAAATCCTAAACTACTTAAAACATAAGGGGTTTTCCTGCCTTTTTTGTTCGTTCGGTTGGTTGGTTGGTTGGGTATTCTTTGTAATTCAGTTTCACACTTCTTCAGGATAGACTTCATAGACAGACTTTGTAGATGATAGTGTCAAATTGCAGTGTCAGAAGGCTGATCCTGTGTGGGAAATGTCCAGCGTCCACTCCATGAGCCCTGTGTGCCAGAGTGGAATAGATCCTGACTGAAGATATATCCACAGAATGTGGCACCCCAGTTCAGAAGAATTGAGTAACAGAAATGTAGGAGGCCAACTTGAAGAACATCACCCAAGATAGTCACAGCCTTCTGTAAGTCACACAGAGGCAGGTTAACCATAGACGGCTGGTCTTGGTGGTTACAAGGTCCTCAGCCACCAAGCCAGTGGTGCCCAGGCTCTAGAGTGGAACATGTCAGGAATCATCATTAAACCAAGTGAGACCAGTTCTGGCCCACAGAACTCGGATGGCCTCCACTGTCCTCCTTCAGTCTATTAAAAGCCCCAAGTCCTCTTCCACATCCTGTTTCTCATTCAGAAAGTGGACTGACCTCAGGCACACGCCTTATTTCCCTAGGTTGTGTCTGCTTTTTTTCTTGAATGGAATGGTTCCGTTGTTTGTTTCGGTTCCTCTTTGGGGATACCAAGGAAGCTGTGTTCCCCTTTTCCTGGTATTCTAAGTGCGTCAGTTTGAGTATGAGCAAGATAAAAAAGTGAGGACTCAGGGGCAGCTTGGCGGCTTCACAGACTGGACTGTCAGGCATCTGAGGGAGGCACCACTCATTATTGTTTCGTTTGTTTGTTTTTTCTATGTTCTTGTCAACTATCGCAGGGTGTGTCTCTAAGCAGACGAGTGCCTGGCAGTTCATAACAAGAATAGCAGAGACGCAAGGCAAAGGTATCTTCCTTGCCTGAAGAAATTCATGAGTCTTATCCCTAGGACACAGAAGTGCGAGGAATTCAAAGTCACCATCCATGGCAGGGTGGGATCCAAGGCTACTTGGAGCCTAGCTCTTGAATCAGGGTTCTTTCGTGATTCAAAATTAGATTAGAACCAGGGAGACAGCTCAATGGTTAAACCATTTGTGCATAAGCAGCAGGTTTGAGAATCACAGTTTAGATCCCCAGAACCCACGTAAATGCTATCTGGGTCTGATGGCCTGCCTATAAAACTAGCACTCTGAAGGCTGACAGGAGATCCCTAAGCAAGGTGGCTAGCTAGAATAGCCACATTCATGAGCTCCGGGGTTGTGTGAGAGACCCTGTCTCTAATGAAGGAGGTGGGCAACAATGGAGAGAGACCTTTGACATCAGCTTCAGGCCTCCACATGCACACATGCACACGTGCATACATGCACATGTGCACACACATACATATGTATACCATACATGCAGACACCAGAGAAGAAAAAAAGGGAAGACACTATCTACACATATGTACACACACATAAATACACATACACACATATGTGTACACACGCATGCACACAAGGTCATCAGAGGCCAAGAGTATACTTATGTCTTCTTTCCTGACTTAGCCATGCAGCCAGATGCAGTCAGGTCTGCGTGTTAATGATGTAGATGCAGTCAGGTCTGCGTGTTAATAATGTAGATGCAGTCAGGTCTGCGTGTTAATGATGTTTCTTACCCCTTGCTTTCTTCCTTTTATTCAATCTGAGACCCCATCCTCACTTTCCCTCTTCAAATAAAACTCCCTGGAAATACCTTCATAGACTTGCTAAGAGTAGATCTCCAAGGTGATCCTGAGCCTTCTCAGCAACTAAGAATGCTTGCCTGCAAGCATGAGCTAAAGTCTATGTTCTTTCTCCTGTTCCTGATCTCAGCACTTTTTGCACCCTTTCCTCCCTGTGTGGCTGCCCTGCCCTGAGCTTGCATCAACTAACCTCTAGCAAGAAACACTTCCCTTTCCCAGCATTGAACACATGAAGGAAATGAGGGACACTTCCAAGCAGAGATGTGGAGATGAAGATCTGAGAGAAAACAGATTGCCTAGGTGTAAAGTGTGTGTATGTGTGTGTGTGTGTATGTGTGCGCATATGTGTATGTGTGTATGTGTATGTATGTGTGTATGTGTGCACATATGTGTATGTGTGTATGTGTATGTGTGTGTATATGTGTGTCTGTGTGTCTGTGTGTAGCTAGCACACAGACTCACATACATTCCTGCATGTGTGTGTGGAGTGTCTTCCTTGGTTGCTTCCACCTTGTTTCTTGAGGCAAGGTCTCAACTGAATCTTGAGCTCACCAATTTGGCCAGACTGACTGGCCAGCAAGCCCTGGGAATGCCCCTGCCTCCTCCTGCCTTCATTGTATGACAGGTTCGCACCACTGCCCTGACATTTATTTAGGAACCATACCTTTGTAGCTTTGTCCTCTGGTAAAGGAGTTGGGCCCACTTGAGAGCTGGGCTTGGGGAGAGAAAGACCTGGTTACATGGAGTCCTAAAGCACAGATGGCCACAGCATCAGCTGGGAACAGTCCTCAAAGCAGGGTAAAGTTCTCCCTGACATTTCTCTTCCTTTGCCACTGAGCAAGGAAGTCTCAGCTCCCATGGATGCTGACATGATGTCCCCAGCAAGGAGCTGCAGGCTGCCATGAGCATGTCACCTTTACTTAAAAACAAAATCCAAAGCTAGGAAGAGTGCTTCATGTTCCAGCTACTCAATAGAAGAACAGAGAAAGTCACAGGAGTTCAGGAGTTCCAGGCCAGACTGAGCCTTCACATACATATGCAGGAATGTATGCCTGTTTGTAGTTACACGCACACACACACACACACACACATGCACACACACACATGCACACACACACATGCACACACACATGCACACACATACTCACATGCACACACGTACACCTAGGCAGTCTGTTTTCCCTCAGATCTCACCTCCACTTCTCTGCCTGGAAGTGTCCCTCATTTCCTTCACATATTAGACCCTAGGAAAGGATGTGGAAAAACTCCTGTATTTTAAGACAAAAATCTATTTTACCCCAGGCTGGCCTCACACTCACTCAGTCATCAAGTCTGGTCTTGAACTTGTGATTCCCCTGCCTCTACCACCAAAGTAGTATTTCACAGGTGTGCTTCCCCATGCCCAGTTTATGCGGTGCCATTAATCAAACCCAGGACCTTATACAGGCTAGAGAAGCTGCCGACCAAGCTACATCTCCAACCACCTGCTATCTTTTAAAGGTAATTGTTTTACATTTAAAAGTGCAAACTTAAAGCAAAGCCAGGTTTGGGAAGATTTGCCACTGTTCCTGAACGTCTTATATATTTTTAATTTAACCCTGTCTTAGTCAGAGTTTCTATTCCTGCACAAACATCATGACCAAGAAGCAAGTTGGGGAGGAAAGGGTTTATTTGGCTTACTTTCACATTGTTGTTTATTACAAAGGAAGTTAGGACTGGAACTCAAGCAGGTCAGGAAGCAGGAACTGATGGACGCAGGGGCCATGGAGAGATGTTCCTTACTGGCTTGCTTTTCCTGGCTTGCTCAGCCTGCTCTCTTATAGAACCCAAGACTTCCAGCCCAGAGATGGCACCACCCACAAGGGGCCCTACCCCCTTGATCACTAATTGAGAAAATGCCCCACAGCTGGGTCTCATGGAGGCACTTCTCCAACTGAAGCTCCCTTCTCTGTGATAACTCCAGCCTGTGTCAAGTTGACACACAAAACTAGCCAATACAAACCCTTTGTCCCCAGGGTAGCTTGCACATATTTTCTCCTCTTCTCCTCCCTCTATGGACTGTTTTCTCCACTGCCACTTGCAATAACAGGGAGACACTTCATCAAGCAAGAATCCATACAGTGAAAAACCAGCACTGCCTGCCAACACTCAGGTGTGGATGTGGAAAGGCTGGCCTCACGGAGCAGAAGGGCAGGTCCTCAGGGTTGGGTGACTAGTCACAGGACATAACCACAGGGAGATCGGTGATCAATGTCAAAGGGACCCATTGTGCAGCAAAACAAACCCATGTCACTGATGAAAGCAGCCAGTTTCAAAACTCTGCAACACGGACGTTAAATGGTTTAGTCAGAAAAAGCAGAAACTGTGCAACACTGTATTCATTAACGAGCTAGAAGCTAGAATGCAGACTTCAAAATATCATTCTGTAGGAATTGAAAAACACAAAGGTCACCTGACAACTGAAAAAAGACAGAAGGAAACATTAGTCAAGGGCTGCCACCATGACTCTACAGTTAAAAGCACTTAGTGTGCAGTCTGTGGACCTGAGATCGATCCTGAAGCCCATACGAAGGTGGATGAGGGAACCAACTCTACAGAAGGCATTCTCTGACCTCTACATGTGTGCCGCAGCACATGCAACACATTACAGGTATAATGCTTACATGCAACACACAACAGTAATAATTTTTCATTTTAGAAAGAATCAGGGAACAGGCAGTTGTTAAAGTGCTTGCCCAGTGAGGACTGACTGAGTTCAAATCCCAGAACCAACATAAGTGCTGGGTGGGTGTGTCCCTCAGGGTTCTCTAGAGGAGTGGAACTGATAGAATTTACATATATACATATACATACACATGTATGTAAATGGGACATACATGTGTATATATATATATGTATATATACAATATATATACATATTATACTAGGAAGACCTATCTTTAATCTGGGCCTTCTGCTGATATATATATGTATGTGTGTATATATATATATGCATATATATATATATATATATATGCATATATATATATATATATATACACATACATACCTGAATCTGCAAGAAGTAGGCTCTTGATGCCAGTGAAGGAATGGATTTGCCAGCCAGAGTAAGGGCAAGCAGGCAAAGAGAGCAAAGCTTCCTTCTTCCATGTCTGGCAGAAGGCTTGGCCCAGATTACAGGTGGGTCTTCTCACTACAAACGTTTTAATAAGAAAAGTTCCTCACAGGTGTGCCCAGGTGCTTGGGTTTTAGTTAATTGTAGATATAGTCAAGTTGACAACCAAGAAGTGCCATCGGAGTAGATTTGCAGCCTTCCTGTAATTTCTGCCTTTAAAGGCAGAGATGGAGATCGCAGAGCAATGTGATTATGAAGAATAACTACATCATCAAGCTCTGGGTTTGATTGAAAGACCTGATTCACTGAATAACGTAGAGAGCAAAGGAGGATGATAACCAACATCAACCTCAGACCTCCATATGCATGCATACACATGCAGACATGCACATACTACACATGTGCAGACATTCATATACTGCACATATGCAGACATGCACATATATCCATGCATACCACACACATGAACATGAACCACCCCACGCACATGCAGAAATGTACATATGCCCATGCATAGCATGTTTGTATGTTTGTTTGCTTGCTTGCTTATTTCTGAGATAGGCTCTTACATACCCTATGCTGACTTCACTCCATTGTGACTTTGAACTCCCGATCCTTTGGCCTTCCAAGCACTAGAGTTACAGGTGTACACCACCATGCCCAGTTCCAAGCCTCCTCCTTTATCCACATGACATGATGTGGTATGAGACAATAGTATGCAATGGTGATACACAGTATGATATGGGATGAGATGGCAATATAGTGTGGAATGGGTTAGCATGATATAGTATGGCATATGGTATGGTATGGTATACTATGGTATAGTATAGTATGGTAGAGGATGGTACGATTGTAGGTATTGTATATTTTAATATTGTACACTATTATATCTGGATATTACCATTTCCACCTCTGGTATCAGAAATTTTCAAATGCTTACACACAGTGGAACCCCTGATCCTCAGTGAGTGGCCAGCACCACACCCATGTGCCCCAAACAGGCCCTGCATCTCCAGGAAAAACAATCATTCCCTTCTGGGTTCTGATGCCAGGAGTCGCAATTCCCCCTCCAGAATGCTGTCCTGGTTATTGCTCTCCCTACAAGGGTAGGGTCAGAAGTCATCACAAGAGGAAGTGAGGCCTCAGCCCTGGCCTCCCCTCTCTGTCTTCAGGAAGCCCACACCTCACAAATCAAGAGTTTAGGGCTGTGAACTCTGAGTGCCAGAACCTCTGTGCTCATGGACTAACACCAGCAAACGCTTGCAGCCACTTACTCCAGGGTCAGCACTGGGAGAAGGGGTCCCCCCCTGGGGTCTGGATGGACACTTTACAAGTGCATTTACTTCCTGTTGTCATCTTTACAGCTTTTCCCACCAGGCTGTTGCCATGGTAACAGATGTCTTCACCTTTTTACTGTTCAATAAGTAAAATGACTTTAAAGTTTTTTAAAGGAGGTTTAAACCTCCTTTAAACTTCATCTTATCTTAGGGGAAAGGGTCTCCACTACATTGACTAGATCTTTTAAGTATATTAATTGGCTGTTGGTAAAGTTTTCTAAATTAGACTCAAAATTCACAAAGCAGGTGATCCTATCCAGAGCCTTCCCTGTCATTCTGGAAAGACCCTGACCTTCCCTGAGGCTCTCAGAATTCTCAGTAACACTTCTTAGTAGTCTGTGGTGACCTGAGGCTTACCCTGCTGGAGAGGCCACCAGCCCCGCCCCATAATAGACCCAGCAGAGTGAGATTCCCTGTCTCCCAGACTGTAGGACACCCAAGGCTCCACCACTGCTAGCATAGCTGGATAAACCTTCTGCCACCTCCTCTCTTCCTCCACTACCCCTACAACACTTATTGAGGGTCACCTCATGCTGGGCACTGTGGTCTATGTTCCATATGCAGGAGTGACCAAGATAAAGTTCCTGCCCTCCTGGGTTCCTGGTTGCAATGACAGAGACAGAGAGGGAGCCATATTCAAGTACATATGGAAGGGAAAAGCACAAAGACTTCTGAAATGGTGGGAGAAATCAGGAAGCTGAATATCTAAGAAAGAACTTTCTAGAAAGTAGGAACCACAGTCCTGTCTTGGGAACAAGCTTATGGTGTTCAAGGACATTGATCAAGGAAACTCACGGGAAGCAAAACTCTACATCAGCTCAGGAGCCCTCTGCCTCATTCCACTCCCCAGGAGACCCTCCGCTCAGCTCTCCCCTGAGTTCTTGAGGTTTTCTTATTCTACATGACTCAGTTTATCTGTCTCTCATCTGTATGAAACTTTGAAGCCTTAATCCCACAATATATTCTTAATTTCAAACCTTTTCTTGATTCTCTTTTATAGTTTTTAGTACTCTAACAAAAATCCAAAGATTCTACTAACTCTGTTAAGCATAGTTATTTAAAATCCATATACTTCCTATCAATACTTTCCCTCCACCTCTTAATTCCTCTCTGTGTGAATCTCTGTGTCTTCCCCAACCAGAACATTGCCTTATCTCACATGCCAAGTCATTTACAATGAGAGATAAGAGTGGGCAAAGCCACCTGCTGCACAAGTACAAGAACCTGAATTCAGATCCTCAGTACCTTCATTTATAAAGGTGTGGCTGTGTCACCCCAGAACTGCTGGGAGTCAAAGAGAGGAAGATCACTGGCAGCCTGGCTCCAGGTCCAGTGAGAGAACCTGTCTCAAGGAATAAGGTGAAGAGTGATAAAGTCGGACATTGGTTGCCTTCCTCTGACCTTCACATGTGTGTATATACCACACAGATACAACATGCATGCACACACATGGAACTGTACACACACGCACGCGCATGCATGCGCGCGAGCACACATACACACACACACACACACACACACACACACACACACACACAGAGCTGGCTCGGTCATGCGTTTGCTGGTAGAGTGTTTACCTAGCATGTGCACAGCCCTGGGTTCTATCCCTGTAACACCAATAAACTGAGTAATAGACAATGTGAGAGTAAAATAAAATAAAAAAAAAAGTAAGTTTGCCTGATGCTATTGTCATCCTAGAGGCTTCCTGCTGAATAAGCTCACCCCTTTCAGCTCTTTCTGAACTCTGGCTGGCTTGCTCGACTCAGCTGTTCTGGCTTAAACTCCTCTCCAAGCTGACTGATTCTATCTTACTTCTCTCAGCTACTCACTGAATTCCTCTGCTTGACCTCAAACTAACTCTGCCAACTTGTTCTATTCTTCTGGCTCCTTTTCATTCTCTGGCTTCAGCTGCCTCTGCTAACCTAGACTGAACTACACGAACTCATGAGCAAACTCAACTCTACCGCACTCACTGCACTGACTCCCCACTGACTACACTGCTCTTAAATAGCTTCTCTTTCCTGTGCTGGTCCCCTAAGAGCTGAGCATATCCTATCTCTGACTCATTCTGTCAAATCTTTCTTTTATTCTTCACTTTGTCTGCCCCTTAGTTAGATGCCACTTTCAAACACGGCTGCTTCCTTCTAGAAACTAACCTTATCTACATTGTTTGGGATTAAAGGTATGTGTTATGTCTGCATTCCAGCCAGATCACACAGACCTAGGTCTTTAGATATGATTCCTTGCCAGAGCAGCCACGTTGCTGGATTAAAATTTCTCTACAATGATGTATAATGTACTTCACAGAAATCCAGGTGTATAACACTATTGTCCAGACAGAAATGACATTCACCCGT
This sequence comes from Montemys delectorum, assembly GCA_019843815.1. NCBI lineage: Eukaryota > Metazoa > Chordata > Mammalia > Rodentia > Muridae > Montemys > Montemys delectorum. The sequence continues at coordinate 40,680 of JADRCD010184728.1, forward strand.
GACAGCTGTGGGCTAAATGCCCTAAATGTACCTACTCTGGGACTAGGACAATCAAACTCAAGCTTTCTTTACCATGAAGGCCAGGTCATTTCTAGTCAGTCCTCTGCCATAGACTATTGCTCTGTAAGTTGTTCCCAAACCTAATATTAGTGAGTTGGAGAAGAGCAAAACCTTATTCTCCAGCGGGTCCTGAATGCTGAGCATAGTCCATCCCTGCTGCCTAGCAACAACTCTTCCACTCCTCTTCTAAGGGAAGGGCTCACAAAAGCAGGCTCGCCTTGATGCCTTTCAGTCCTTTCCCAGGTCCCAACCCTGCAGCTCTTCACTGATTTACTGTCAAACATTTTTGGATACAGTATTTTTTCCTCTACCCGCTGTAAGTATGATAGATTGTTTTTAAAAATAACCCCAACTCCTTGCCCCTCCTTCCACACATGCTACTTATAAATTACAAGCAGGTGCCATGCTAACTTGATAAGAACACAAGGAGGATGGAGGAAACGCTATTGAGCAAATAGCCTCAGCTCTCCAAATTCTAAGACCCCCCCCC
>JADRCD010184729.1:1103-14365 GCA_019843815.1 Montemys delectorum
TCTCTCTCTCTCTCTCTCTCTCTCTCTCTCTCTCTCTCTCTCTCTCTGCAATGCTTAGCTGTGCCTCCTTTTTCCCTGTTCAATCACAGACCTCCTCTACACTAACGCAATTGGACAGGGAAAATTCTGCGATATTCCCCCAAATCTTTTTTTGAACTTTCCATTAAATAGCATCTGTAATTTGACCCCAAAACTTCCAACTCCATTGATCTTGCTCATCTCAGTATTTCTGCACCCTAGGATTATTACTAAATAGAGTGGATGAATAGATCATTAGCGATTTGTTAAGTGTACATTGTGTGAAGAGAAGCTTGTCTGACTCAGAAAACACAAAAAGCAAATGAATTGGCTCTTGTTCTGGAAGGCATTATTGCATTTAGAGGAAAAAAATATACACACACATGTATATCATGTGTATATATATATATACACACACATGATATATATTATTTATAGTATATATAAATTATTATATATTATATTATATAAGACATATAAATTATATATTATATATAATATATTAGGTATATATTATATATATTATATATATTATATATATTACATGTACATATATGTCAGCAAGCCTGTGAAACTCTTAGTATCCAGCACTTTTGCTTTTCTTTCTTTGCATTTATTATTTTTGTAGCTATCACTTGTTTTCACTTAACTTGTAGAATATAATTTAAAGTTCTGCATTGTCATTTTGATGTGCACTGATTCAAATGACAATGCTGTTAAAACTAAACAAGCTTTTGAATTTTCCTGAGATTCATTAGAAATGCATAGCTAGGTGTTCTTCTGGACTTACATTTTGATCTGGAAAAAGGTTGGCTGTATATGGATAGAACTGTGGTCAAGCACATAAACCTCTCCAGCCATAGGCTACATAGGTTTATTATTTCTTTGAATTGGCAGGGTAAATTATTTACACGTGACCATGAAGTGCACTGAGTGCACTGTCTTCCCACTTACTGTGTGTTCATTGTAAGTTGAAAGTAATGGCTATTTATCTTGAGAAGAAAAGTCTATTTGGTATTATTAGGTGGTTGACTGATGATCATCAGGGGGAAAAAAAGTCTTTTAAAATGTTAATTTTTTAGTTTTTCTAGCCTTTTATTTCTGTTTTGCTTCTAGATAATTTATTTTTTTGGAGGACAGTACAACAGCAAGAACACTTAGTAGGTATCAGTCTAATAACTACTGTGACAAGTGAATAGCAACTATGAGAAACTCTAGTCCTCAAAGCTGACCCTCTGCTCACCCCTGCATCTCACCGGGAGCGGCTATATATTTCCATGCTAAAGTATAGTTGTTACATGTTTCTTCTTTTCCCCCAATAATTATATAACAGATTTTCAGTTTAGAATTTTTTAAAAACTGTATTTTAGATGGTAGGTGTTTTAAACTGCTAAGTATTGAAGTGTGGGTGGATATTTGTCTCCCTATTGCTCTCTTCCACAAAATGCCTGAGGCATCTGCAAATAAACAGTGGGAAGGGTCTCTCGAAGAGACTAGTATGCCAAATGGAAGTCAGTCTTTGTAAATGGTTCACAAGCTATTGCTGTGTGTACACACACAAGAATATTATGTAGGGGAAATGCTCCTGTGTATGTATAATTACAAACTTTCAACTTGATCGTTGATATTTTAGTATTTATGACATTTGAGTAGATCAAGCAACTAATATATACATATTTAATGTAGTATAGCATCTTATTTTGACAAAAATGTTATAATCAGAACTAAACACACTGTAGATAATGATGTGAGAATAAGTAGTTTAGGCACATATATATGTATAAATATGTGTGTGTGACTTTCAGTTTTAATTTTTAAAATTTATTGATACTAAGCTGTCAACTTGGCTTATTTCCTTCTTGTCCATTTGTATCACTATTGTCCTTATATATTCCACTATGTCTCTAAGAGAGTGGAAAACAGTAGTCTTGCTCTTAAAGCACATATAGTCTAGATCTGGTGTTTTACACTTGGGTTCCCAGATTGTGGGAGACAAGCAGGAGAGTCAGGACTTCAAGGACATCCCTGGACACATGTTAATTTGACACAAGCTTGGCTACATGAGATCCTGTCTCAAAGAACCAAAATATAATTTTAAAATGACATTAAAATCAAAATTACATAAGAAGTGAAAGAAGAGTCTGAGATGTAAAATATTTGCTACTTATTAGAAGAAAAAATGATATAGAAGTGGAAGGGAAATAATCTCTTTTCCCCAAAGTTTCTTTCTTGGTGTTTCACCTCAGCAATAGAAACCCTAAACCACTAGAACATGTAGAAAGTGGCCAAAAAGAACATTAGATGATGATGAGAGGTGGAAAGCAGACAGAAAGACATATGTTGCAGAAGATGATATAATGCTAATTGGCTTTTTTTCCTAGTTTCAACTGTGTTACTATTTTTTCTTCTTCTTTGTGATGAGTGAATACATGCAAATGAATGTAGTTGATGGTGAAACCCTAGAGCCGTAGGGAGGTTCCATGGCCTTAGAGGGCTAGGCTAACTATCACTCACTGCAATGCATAGAATTTGGGGCTGGATATGAGTTTACAGAGTGAGTTCCTTAACCTAGCTGTGTTATGCTTTTATTTGTCAGTTCATTACAAAAAAAAAAAGAGAGAAATGTTTCATTTTTAAAAATCAATAATAAAACAGGAACCACATTGAAAAACTCCACCAAAGCCATTAACAGATAACTAACTAAATGATAAATGCATATAGCAACATCAAAATACTAGCAAGAAGTTGAAGTAACAAGAATACTTGTTCACTGCTGAGGAGAGTAAATGGTGACTGTGCATACTCTGGAAAAGGACACAGGAAGCCACTGTACTTCCCACTCAAAATAGTCTGACCTCGAAAAAATTAGGCCTTATTGTTTAGATGCAAGGTCCTAATATTTTGAATAATTTTGTGCTAATACATTTTATGTATATGATTACACTGTTGCTGTCTTCAGACACCAGAAGAGGGCATCTGATCCCATTACAGAGGGTTGTGAGCCAACATGTGGTTGCTGGGAATTGAACTCAGGACCTCTGGAAGAGCAGTCAGTGCTCTTAACCGCTGAGCCTCCTCTCCAGTCCCACACATTTTAAAATATAGAGGAAACAAACCATTTTTCTAGGACAGCTTGGATACAGAGTAAGACCCTGTCTCAATATAAACCTATTCTAGAAATAAATTGGAACTGTTGATAAGCCAAAATTCCACTTGTAAGGAATTTTTGGCAATTTCTTCTTATTAATGACCCACTAAATCTGACTAGTGCTGCAGATGGGTTCATGGGTGTGTGGGCGTGAGTGACCGACCGGTAGCCATATTCCCAAAGAAGAATGACAAATGACAAGACAGCATGAAGTTGGGAGGGAGATGGAGTGGAGGCACTACAGGGAGCTGGTCACTTGGAGGTAGTGGTGGATGGATATCGTAAAGCAACGTTTTAGGAAAAAATAATTATAAAAGAAATCTGTAACAACAAAAAGGGAAATTCTAGCTAACGATACCGTATATAATGACTTCAAAAATTCAGTAATAAAAGCTGTATGAAACTATGGAGATAAATTAATCCTTAATGGGAGCTGCCGAGTTCAGCCATTAACAAGTACTTACCTAGCTTACAAAGAAGCAAGATACAATCCACAGCACCCCCTTCTGGTTGCAATAAGTACCTGTAACTCCAGCTTCAAGCAATCTTACGTCCTTTTCTGACCTTCATGGAAATTGATGTGCATAGGTGCTTTCTAACATGCACACGCATGTGCATTAATAAAAAATGAAAAAATAAACCTAAGGACCTATTGTTTAAAATAAATTAATCCTAAACAAGCAGATGATTTAAAATCCTAGAAATATTACCATAAATACAGTGGTTCTTTTGTCCTTGTGGATCAATGGCTGATAATGTCAACAAATGGGGGAGGTGGAATCGGATGCCCTGTGAATGAATGACCACACTGAGACTGACTATAAGGAAACAGATAAACTTTACTCAGTGTCATAAAAATTACTTTTATTTTAACCTCAGGAAAATTTGGTTTGCAATCCTGGAAATAGTCTCGTCGATGTTCCAGTAGGAATGACACACCAGGTTGCTGCCAGCAAGATCCTCCGGAGCATTCTTTAAAGGGAGAATCACTAGCTTCAGTTTAATATCCTCTAAGGACCATGGAGGGACTCTCCAACTCTCCCCTGCTTAAAGCAGGCTAGCTTTAATGTCAGGGCATGTATTTTGAATCTATGCAAGAGGTTCCTTCCTGCTGTGCTTAATTTCTGAGTCCAGTGCTGTGGCAAAAAGAGATGCAATGTGACACACAGTGCAAAGAGCATGTATGGTTTTCATCAGCACAAGACCTCTTGTAAATTGTCTTGCTTTTCCTAGTCAGGCAGACGAGCTCCACATCTCTAAATGGTTTTATGTTAAGCTGTGAATAGAAAATAAAGTTACATTTTAAATTGACTAACATTTTGCACATAGGGCTGCATGCATCCAGGTGAAACACAGAAAAAAATTACTGGTATTTAATTCTAGATTGTTCTAAAAGGAATATTTATTAAACCGATAATGTTAATGGCCTCCTGATATTTCTATTTTGATTCCCGCTTTAAACTACCTTGATGATTATAATCATAATTTAAAGGGAAATGTCAAATCTTTAAAATGTTTCTAATAATTTACATAAATAAAAATGATAGCATTCCACACATCTAAAATACTAATTTGTTCTGGGGACAAGATAAATATCAGATTTTCCTTTCATTGATTATGTAGCCATAAGGACCGTGATATAATCTACCTCTACAGCAAACAAATAAATTGAAGAAGAGATTATTAAGCGAATAAGCCTTGAGTAATGATGATTAAATTGGGGATGTGACCTGCCTTGTAAAACAGGCCACTAAGGGATGAAACAAAGTTTTAAGTAGTTAAGAGTCTTCCAGCCAGGCGGTGGTGGCACACGCCTTTAATACCAGCACTTGGGAGGCAGAGGCAGGTGGATTTCTGAGTTCAAGGCCAGCCTGGTCTACAGAGTGAGTTCCAGGACAGCCAGAACTATACAGAGAAACCCTGTCTCAAAAACAACAACAACAACAACAACAACAACAACAACAACAACAACAACAAAAGACAAAACCAAGAGTCTTTCAGACAAAAGCTTTCACTGCCTGATTGCAATAGTCAAATGTCTAGCCTAGCTCTGATTTTTCTGTTACCAAGGAGAAAATGTATTTTTTTAAAAATAATATCATAATTGGCACGTGTAACTTCATAGTTTGGAATATAGAAAATAAATTATGATATGTGTCAAAGTTTGTTTTATGTTCTTGTTTATTTTCTTGTTGTTGTTGGGGTTTTTGTATGTTTGTTTATTTGTTTGCAAATGCATCTTTCTTTCTTACCATGATTCTTCCCTCTCCACCCATGCTTCCATAATTCCAGAAAATCAGGGAGAAGATCCAGAGCCTTCTTCCTGCCACTGCAGCCTGATAAAGGCGAACAGAAAGCTCAGGGTTTTCTTTGTTGAACAGTGATACCAGAAGCAGACAGAGTACGGAGCAGGGCGGATTTAGAGGATGACCACCAGGCCTCTCTGACTCACAGGGAGATGTCTTCTGGTGAAGAACCCATCAGAGTGTTGAACCTGGTAGCAGATGTGATCCCTCAAGACTCATAGTACCTGCTGAATTATTATACCCTAGAACTTCCCAGGCCAGCTGCATGGCATGCTCCATTGGTGACCCAACTGGGTAGCCACCCGATGAAAAGCAACAGCCTTCTCAACTTATTTAATCAGCAGCTAACTGTAAGGAGGGTTTCTGTTTCAGATCTGCACACTTGAGACTTTCTTCCCAGCCAGATGGTTCTCTTTCTCTTTCAATAGAATTCCTGTTTGTCTTCCCTCTCTTTAGAAAATATTCCTCCATATTCAACCCAGGGAACAAACAGCATTATTGTCCAGGACAAAAGGTTACCATTTTGCCTATACCCCTAATTTAGCTACAGTTTGGCATTCTGATTGCAGTGAAGCGCTGGAGAGCCATGGTGAATGAAGTCCAGCATGTGATTTTGTATTTGTCTGACATGATAGTGGATTCAGACCCACCACTTATCTAGCATACTCACTATCAGCTGTCTTGATTCTGTCTTCTTTCAGGCTTCATTCTTCCTACCTATTTTAGGGTACCACCTGTAATTCAAAGTCTTCCCCTTTAAGTCTACCCTTCCCATCTATCCTCTAGGTGGAGGTCCATTTGGTCCTTTCATCTTTAAAATCTAAATTAGACTCTGTATAAGTCCAGAATACCTCATATGGCCCACTAATCTGGGGGTTTGAAATAGCATCCACTCAACTTTCTATGTGTATCACTTGCATATCTTTCCCTCCTATTCCATGTCCCCTGGTTCTTAGCAGCCCTATAACTATGCCATCAGTAAGGAGTTGAGATGAACTCTTCTTGTGTCTTCCTTGCTCATTTCAGACTCATTTACTATTTGAATATGCATTTCATCCCCTGTGTGAGTGAACCCCATTTTCTCCCTTCCTTACTTTCTACTGTGTTCTTTTGTGTCAGGCTGCCTGAATCACTTTTGATATTCCCTGTCAAGATCACACCCCTATAGTTACAGTGGCACATGCTCTGAGGTGACTACTCTAGTAAGTTAAATAAGCTCTCACAAGATTGTTTGTCCTTTTTAAAACACTGGGACATTTATCTTTATTGAACTACTTACAGTTTCTATTTTAATCCTAAAAACTTTGCGTTTTATCAGCTAGTCCTTGTCCTCAAAGCGGGATTTCCATTCCTATTTACTGTATTTGGTGGGACAATATTTCCCAAAAGATCACTGACAAATAATATAGGCTAATCATTTCAAGATATTTCTTCTTTTGAAAATAACTTAATTTTATATTCACAATGAACAGTTTTCCTTCATGTAGATTTATGGGTTGAAAATTGCTAGTGCTCAAAATGCTGAAGTAATTATCCAATTTTTCTTTTGTTTATTCATTGTTTTTCCTTTTCCTTTTATTTATTTATTTGGAGAGGAAAGAGTTTTTTTCATTTTATATCTTACAGTACATTATGAATGGTAGTAAGGACAGAAAAGCAAATATGAACTTGGAGTCAGGCACTGAAGAAGAAGTCATGAGGAATAGAATTACTATCTTGTTTAGACTGGTTTCTTATTCCACCTGTTCAGGGATGGCACTTGCAATAGTAGAAAGGAAAGAAGGAAGGAAGAATGAATGAAAGAAAGAAAGAAGGAGAGAAAGAAAGAAAAGAAAAAAGAGAGAGAGAAAGAAAGACTTTCCTCAAAGAACCAGCTCCTGGTTTTGTTGATTCTTTGTATAGTTCTTTTTGTTTCTACTTAGTTGATTTCAGCCCTGAGTTTGAATATTTCCTGGCATCTACCTCTCTCAGTGTATTTGCTTCTTTTTGTTCTAGAGCTTCAGGTGTGCTGTCAAATTGCTAGTGTATGCTCTCTCCAGTTTCTTTTTTGGAGGCACTCAGAGGTATGAGTTCTCCTCTTAGCACTGCTTTCATTGTACCCATAAGTTCAGTTATATTGTACCTTCATTTTCATTAAATTCTAAAAACTGTTTAATTTCTTCTTTTATTTCCTCCTTGACAAAATTATCATTGAGTGGGGGAGTTGTTCACCTTCCATGTGTATGTGGGCTTTCTGTTATTTTTATTGTTCTTGAAGACCAGTCTTAGTCCATGGTGATCTGATAGGATGCATGGGATTATTTCAAACTTCTTGTATCTGTTGAGGCCTGTTTTGTGACCCACTATTTGGCCAATTTTGGAGAGGGTACCATGAGGTGCTGAGAAGAAGGTATATTCTTTTATTCTTTTGTTTTTAGCATGAAATGTTCTATAGATATCTGTTAAGACCATTTGGTACTGTGTTGCTGTTTCCATGATCTGTCCATTGCTAAGAGTGGTGTGTTGAAGTCTCCCACTATTATTGGGTGTGGTACAAAGTGTGCTTTGAGCTTTAGTAAAGTTTCTTTTTTGAATGTGGTTGCCCTTGCATTTGGAGCATAGATATTCAGAATTGAGAATACTTCTTGGTAGATTTTTTTCCTTTGATGAGTATGAAGTGTCCTTCCTTATCTTTTTTGATAACTTTTGGTTGAAAATCAATTTTATTCAATATTAGAATGGCTACTCCAGCTTGTTCCTTGGGTCCATTTTCTTGGAAAATTGTTTTCCAGCCTTTTATTCTGAGGTAGTGTCTGTCTTTGACACTGAAGTGTGTTTCCTGTATGCAGAAAAATGCTGGGTCCTGTTTACATATCCAGTCTGTTAGTCTATGCCTTTTTATTAGGGAATTAAGTCCATTGATGTCAAGAGATATTAAGGAATAGTGATTGTTACTTCCTGTTATTTTTGATGTTAGAGGTGTAATTGCGTTGTGTGCTTATCTTCTTTTGGGTTTGTTGAATGAAGATTACTTTCTTTCTTTTTCTAGGGTATTGTTTTTCTTCTGTGTTGGAGTTTTCTGTCTATTATCCTTTGTAGGACTGACTGGCTTGTGAAAGATATTGTATAAATTTTGTCATGGAATATCTTGGTTTCTCCATCTATGGTAATTGAGATTTTTTGTTGGGTATAGTAGACTGGGCTGGCATTTGTGTTCTCTTAGGGTCTGTATGACATCTGCCCAGGATCTTCTAGCTTTCATGATCTCTAATGAGAAGTCTGGTGTAATTCTGATAGGCTTGCCTTTATATGTTACTTGATCTTTTCCCCTTACTGCTTTTAATATTCTTTCTCTGTTTTGTGCATTTGATGTTTTGACTATTATATGACAGGAGGAATTTCTTCTCTGGTCCAGTCTATTTGGAGTTCTGTAGGCTTCTTGTATCTTTATGGGCATGTCTTTCATTATGTTCAGGAAATTTTCACCTATAATTTTGTTGAAGATATTTACTGGCCCTTTAAGTTGGGAATTGTTGCTCTCTTTTATACCTGTTATCCTTAGCTTTGGTCTTCTCATTGTGTCCTGGATTTCCTGGATGTTTTGGGTTTGGAGCTTTTTACATTTTGCCTTTTCTTTGACTGTTGTGTCAATGTTTTCTATGTTATCTTTTGCACTTGAGATTTTCTCTTCTACCTTTTGGTGTTGCTTGGGTCTATAACTCCTGATGTCTTTCCTAGGTTTTCTATCTCCAGGGTTGTCTCTCTTTGTGATTTCTTTAATGTTTCTGCTTTTACTTTTACATCCTGGATGGTTTTGTTCAATTCCTTTACCTGTTTGGTTGTGTTTTCCTATAATTCTTTAAGGGAATTTTGTGTTTCCTCTTTAAGGGCTTCTACCTATTTACTTGTGTTCTTCTGTATTTCTTTAAGAGAGTTATTTATGTTATTCTTAAAGTCCTCTATTATCATCATGAGTTGTGACTCTAAATCAGAGTCTTACTTTCTTGGTCTGATGGAGTGTCCAGGGCTCACTGTAGTGGGAGAACTGAGTTCTGATGATGCCAAGTAGCCTTGGTTTCTGTTGCTTATGTTCTTGTTCTTGTCTCTCACCATCTGGATATCTCTGTTGTTAGCTGGTCTTGTTGTATCTGACTGTTGTTTGTCCTTCCTAAAAGCTTGCATATTAGTATTCCTGGGAGACCAGTTCTCTTCCTGAGGAATTTGGGTTTGGAGAACTGTGGTACATGCCAGCTCTGGGATGCAGGCGAAAACATGAAGGATCCTGTTCCTGGGTGTTCCTTGGTTCCTGTGTCCTGATGATTCTGGGCAGTTTGGTTCCTCTTGGGCCAGGAATTTGAGCAGAAGTGGTGGTCTTACCTGTGCTCACAGGTTTATCGGCACTCCTGGGAGCCCAGTTCTCTCTCGATGGTATTTGGGTTTGGAGAGCTGTGTCACAGGGACAGCTCCAGGTGCAGAAGGAAACTGAAGGATCCTATCCCTGACTGTTCTTCTGTTCCTGTGTCCTGAGGGCTCCAGGTGAGTCCCTTGGAGAAGAAGTGGTGGTCTTACCTGTGCTCACACTTACCTGTGCTCACAGGTGTATCTGCACTCCTCAGAGACCAGTTCTCTCCTAGTGATATTTGGGTATGGAGCACTGTGGAACAGGATCAGCTCTGGGCAGTGTGCCGTATGATCGTCTCTAAGCACAGAAAGAAACTGGAAATGGAATCATAAAATTTTAATCTAAAAGTTATTTAGTTTGTATTGGTTAGTTCTTATCAACTTGACACAAATGCATTCATACGTTGAGAAGAGGAAATATCAGTTAAATTGTTTCCATTAGATTATTCTGTGTTCATATTTATGGAACATTCTTTTGATATCAGTCAATAATGTTGGAGGGCACAGCTAATATGGACAGTGCCAATGAAGGGTGGTTGGTCATTGGTAAATCAGAAAGTCCAGCCAGTCATGGGGAGCAAGACAGTAAGCAGTGTTCCTCCATGGCTCCTGTTTGAGTTTTGCCCTGACTTCCCTCTGTGATCTACTATTAATGGGACATATATGTGAACTAGATAAACCCTTCCCATGAAGTTGACTTTGGCTAGGATTTTACCATGGAAAAGAAACACACCTAGGGCATACTTAAGCATATCCACAAACCAGCCCTTAACTATGAAATAATAAGCTTTATGCTGTCGAATCCTGTAGCTAATAAAATTCCACGTAAAACATAACAATTTGTGGACAGGAGTTAAACGGAAACAATAAAGTATATGCAATCTATAAAATAGGAGAAAAATAACGATTTACCTATGGATACTTATGCTTTTAGTTCAAACATTATTTTTACTTTAGAGTTAATTACATAGTTTTGTAGTTTTGTTTGGGCTTGAAAACAATTTCTAAGTATCTTTAGACTACTTAAGATAATGGATTAGCTTTTTATTACTTAAGATTGACATATGACCAAATTGACTTCGTCTACACACAAACATTTCTGAGCTTAAACAGATTCATGTAAAGTCCTGCCATAATCAGAATAAACTACAATCTCCTCACTGTACGAGTCTCCCATGTGCTTCATCTTTATATTCAAGCCTTCTACAGTGGTTAACCTTTGGAAAACACTCCTCTCTTTGTACCACAGTTTCAGTTTTTGAGGCAGATTATGAAAAATAAAATCATGTAATACCAGGCTGGTGAAGTTTTTTCACCTCAACATATAGTTGACATTCATCAGTACTGCTGTGGTTGCCCAGAGTTCATTTATATTTATAGATTAATAGTTGTTGACAGATGTTTGAGCTTCTTCCAGAGTTAGGCAATTATATGTACATTTATTGCAGACATTCACGTGTGTGCTGCTGTTCTGTTTTCAAATCATGAGTTCTTAGTTCGCCAAGTCACTTTAGAAATGGGAAAGTCGGGATGTGCTGTTGTTTCATGTTTGATGTCACAGGAGCTGTTGGCTCTTCTTCAGTACATCTGAGTCATGTTTGTGTTCATATGGCTCAACTGGTTCTAACAATACCTCAGCACAGTATGTCATCAAATTTTTACAATTTAGACATGTCATAGAATATAATGATGTATAAGTGTGAATCTACCTTGCACTTAATAATATCTACCATTTTTGTTACTTATCTAGAGATAATTTTGGCTAATTATTACTTGAAATATTTTTCTCATCTTGAGCTTTTTAAAATTTTATTTTTTGCTCCTTCAGTTGTGTTGCATTTTAGAGTTCTTCAGAAATACATTCTTTCTTGTGTACGCTCTTGCCATGAGCAAACATCTTTGGGATGTTCGCTCATGGTATGTAACTTCTCTTCTTATTGACAATTCTTTTACCAGAACTTTTTGTTGTTGTTTTAATGAGTTCTTTCATCTCTTTTTTCATTAATTGATTGAACTTTTGCATCATATCAGATTCTAGTGTCATATTACTAAGGTTTTAATTTTAAATACTTTTCTGAAGATTTTTGTTTATATTTTATATTAGGATTGTTGATGTGTTTTGAAATCAATGTGGATAAGTTGGGAGGGTTAGTGTGCCATTTTGTTTAGAAGATAATGGTGTTTCATTGCCCCATAGTAGTTGTTGGTCAAATTAGCTTTATCTATTGAATTATCTTTGCATACTCATCCATGTGTTCATATTATACAGTCTGTTTTCAGAGTTACTATTCTGTTGATCTCTGTGTAGTATGTATATAAGGATATATGAGGGACACACACACACATGTAATATATATGTATATATGTATTATAAGGTTTTTTGTTTGTTTGTTTGTTTTGTTTTGTTTTGTCTTTAGTAGAGCTTAAAATCTTGGCTCTTACTTTGGTACAAGCCCAAAACAAGAACAATTTTTAGACATTGGAGTTCATTGTAATAAGGCTGTACTTCAATGACCCTTACATCACTATTTACCTCCACAGTAGCTAAACTAAGAGTTGACAGCTCTGTTGTGCCAAGGAATGAATTGTAGACACAATTTTTGGTACAGATTTCCTGCTATGGTCAAAGCTATTTGACTTGAGTGGTTGTCTTCATTCTCAGCCCACAGGGAACAGGTTACATTCATTTAAGAAATGGTGTGTGTATTAAGATGGTCTATCCATAAAGTCATTCACCAGCTGTTTCAATGAACAATGGTTCTACTTTGAGGATGGCACAGACTTTAAGTAAGGGTAAGAATCTGATTCATTGGCTCTGATGATTTTGAAAAGCTCAAATCAATTTTCTTAAAGTACAGAATGTTGGGAATATAGCAGAGAACTCAGAAAAAAATCAAGATGCCAGTAAGCATATAAAGTGTTCCAGTGACTCTATGGCGGAATCCATCAGTTTGTATGCTCTCTAGTTCATAGCTGTTCTCCTCTTTTCTTGGTCCTTGGTCTGTTCTTTGTGAACTGTAAGAGCAACAAACACTTTCTGGGTGTTTCTTGCAGTCCTCTGTCTCTGTGTGTATCTTCTATCTTTCTCTTATTTTCATAGTGCTATCAGCACTTTGGCTCACCGAGATGATCCAAGACAATACGTCTATTTCCATATCCATTAACAGGAATCTTAATTCTACTCTGCCATGTAACAGAAAATTCTTGTGGGCTCTAGGTTTTAGAATGTGGTGAAACCCTTGAGTGGGCAGTATTTTGCCTGTCACCTTTGTAGCTCTGAAGCTAGTATAATAAAATTGCTGCTTATTTTAGTTTTCCTCCTGGCAAGTACTTAGAGTTACAGAAATGTATTTGATTCTTTCATGCTGACTTTGAATGTTCTGATCTTGCAAAACTTAATACCAAAAGCT
>JADRCD010184731.1:0-12554 GCA_019843815.1 Montemys delectorum
TAGCTCTAAATTCCTTTACAGAAACTAGCCCAAGATGGAAGTTGTACAGGTGACATGACTAAACTGGTTCCTGGGTCAGTAAGATCTACTTCCTGTGGAGGCAAAGATAGAAACAGCTTTCTTGGTGATCAATGTTTCTTCAACCAAAGTCTACAAACCCAGAGGTTTGTAGAAAGCTAAAAACACTAAAATGTCTTTCCTGCCCTTCATCACGTTATAAAGTTCAACTTAGTTCTCAACTACCAAGTACATAGATGATCCAATTTATCCAATCGTAAAATCAGCCACATAAATTACGAAATATATTTAGGATGACAAAATTATAGTCTGATAAACATTTAAGCATAAAATAGAAGGTAATCAGAGAACCAAGTTAGGAGGAGGCAAGGAAGTTAAGGAAGGTCTTTTGTAGTGAACACATGCAGATGATTAACTAATTTTTATTTTTTATTTTTTATTTTTTGGTTTTTCGAGACAGGCGTTCTCTGTGTAGCCCTGGCTGTCCTGGAACTCACACTGTAGACCAGGCTGGCCTCGAACTCAGACATCCACCTGCCTCTGCTTCCCAAGTGCTGGGATTAAAGGTGTGCACCACCGCCTGGATGATTAACTAATTTTAAGAAAACGAACAGAAGACTAGAGAAACAGTTTCCTTTGCCTACATAGAAAGCATTTCAAAGCAGAGTAGCACTCTGTTCTAGTAGGCTGGGCATCATCCAACCTTGGAGGGACCAGATACAGCACCAGAGAGATGAGGCTGGAGAAGGAAGCTCCTGTCTGAGCTATGTAAGCATCCTAATATCCAGGACTTACAGAAACATGACTTAGCTTTGTATAATGGGAATTATCTCTGCAAAACCTTATCCTCTAAGGCTGAAATACATTCCCAGCAATAATAATTACTTATTATTTCTGTGTTGGGATACCTTAGTTTTTGTTTGAACAATGTGTACCAGTCCTCTTTTTGATATCATTACCAAGGAAAATGCTAATTATGACTTAAGTATTTTTATGACCAAATGCAAATATAAAACACAAAAGAAGTTCTGATTGCATTCTGCAAACAGGATCATTTGATATTGGTTACTGAACGCTATACATCCAGAAAGCAAAAGGAGAAAACAGATATGTAAAATAGACTGTGCTCTCAGGATATGACATGATGTTTAATCCTGGTTGTTAATCTGACTGGATCTGGAATCAACTAACAGGTAAGTCATATAGCACACTTTTAAGAGATTTTCTTGGTCAGATCATTTGAAGAGGGAAGACCCTCTCTCTGTGTTGGCGGTACTTCTCTGGTGGCAACCATATAAAAAGGTGGGGGGGGGGCAGGGTTCTGCTTTTTTGCTTCACTGCTGGTGCTTCTCCCTAGTGAGTGCACCTACCACATTTGTGAGTTTATCTAACCCTACAGCTGCTGCCTCCTTCACTGATATAAGAACCCAGAATCTTGAGGCTTCCAAAGTGAACTAGAGACCAGTTGCTTTCCAGTAATCCCCTGGATCTTCAGCACCCAGTGGGCCGACTGAGGTCCACACCCTCAAGACTGAAATGGCTACCAGTTTCACAGCCTCTCCAGGATAAAGACAAACATTATTGGACTAATCCAGATCGTGTGATGTGAGCTAATCTAATAAATCCCCCTTTAATAGGTATAAATTAATTCTATAAGTCCTTCCTCTAGAGAACTCTGACTGATATAACCTCAATTCATGTACAAGTACCTTTGAAATATGCTAGCTCTCACAATTAAAATGTTCTATGATCTGAACTCCATCTATGTGAGACCAAAAGTTTTCTATTTAATTATTCAGTGAGAAATTTTTTTTCACAGTACATGTAGCATGGGATTTGGGGAGTTTTTTTTTTTTCTTAAAAATAAACTTATTTTAAAATTGGGAGATTACTTACAGACATACTGCAAAATCATTTGGCATGTCCATTGCACTTCATGGTGTCTGTCTATTGCTTCTTGGCCTTTTGCCTAGGATCATGGTGTCTGTCCTAATAATAATCTTATATGCTACATTATACTGAGGAGTCAATTTTACTGTGTAACTATAAATTGATGTGTATTTCACCAATTTCTCTATTCATATCCTTTTACTATTCTAGGACCAATTCAGAATCCCGCATTCCACACAGTGGCATTTAAACCAAGTGTATTTAATGTAAACTGATCTTGCCTTAAGGACTCCTGTCTCAACATTACACACACGCATGATATTAAGCCAGAATTTACTGCTTCTATCAAGGCTTGTTTGAATGTGTTGTACTCTTGAATGTTATGATAACTGGCCACCAACAGTTATAAATACAAGCACACACTCGTCTGCATCACAGCATCCTGTGCGAATCCTTCCTGATGATGACATATTATTATCCTGATGCTGTGTGTTGGATAATGATCAGGGCGAGGCTACTGTGGTGCTCATTGATGCTGGTGCTACCATTTATCAATTGTAATTTTCTAGGTACAAGATCCAGCAGCATATCTGTAGTTTGTGTTCTTATGGGAGTCTTTTGACAGTCGCTTACATCACTTTCAGCCTTAATTTTCTCTTAGGTTGACTAGCATTGTGGTCTCCTGGCTTGCTTTTCAGCTAGCTGCCGGTCACCTTCTCCTCAACTGTGACTTCTGATCCTTACAGTGTAAATACGCCACAGGATGATTTCGTTAATGCTACTTTCTTCTCTGGATCCTTCAGCCTCTCTCCCTCTGATGAATTTATTGGGATGCTAATAGGCATCTCAGACTCAATACAGAAAAACTAGACTGGCAATCTTTCCACACATATTCGATCCTGGTCTTCCTGTGTCCTGTATTGATCTTTACGACACGTTCTTCAGAGTCATCCAAGGTCAAAACATTTTCTCTGCCTTGACACTACTCTGACCTTGCCTTAGAGCCACTTCCAATTAATAGAGCACTCTTGGACCAATCTGTTAGTGTCATTAATTTGTCCCCTCTTCTCAATGTGTTAGCACCATCACCAGCAACCATGCTGGTATTTAAAACTTGAGAAATAATACAAACAAAAACCCTGTGTAACAAATACAACAACACACACCCAGCCTGTGCTATACCTGTCTGTCTTCCATGTTCCTACCCCACCTTCCCCCACTGAACACATGGCTGTAGTTTATCTTCATAAAGCTCATGCCTGACCATGTAATTGTTTTTCTCAAATATTTAGCTATATTCTTAATTCTTGATTAACTTTTTTCCTGCCTAAAAAGTAAAAGGTCTTGGCTTGGCATTAGATTCCTTACTGGGCCACCGTTGGTCAGTTTCAGCTCTCCATTTCTCCTAGGTGTTATATATTAAAATGAACTCCTTCCTGTTTTCTCTTGTCTTTATTCATGTCTTCCATGAGTCTCTTTCCTGTGTATACAGTTGCACTCTATGCTTAAATCCCATTCCCCCTTCACTATCTACTGGAAGGCAATTCTTTCATTCAAAGCAACTTCTAGATCCCTCATCCGACAGTAACTCTTTGGCTGACCTCTCAGGGTTTTAGCTACAATTCTATTATGGGATGCATGACAGTTTAGCCTGATTTTACGTTAACTTTGTAGGATTCTCATCTCCCATACAAAATGACTTCAATCTGCTTCTAACAGCTGTCTGATGCATATTATGACACCTTAAGGAAGTTACCTGGGCACTATAGATCCTAAACTCTCTTCTTTCTAGAATCCTGAAACTCTCAAAATGGATAGGTAGACCCATATACCCACCACCTGTCAGTAGTTTCCTGGAATTACACACTACCCAGGAAATGTTTGCTTAATATCTCTTCACAGCTACCTTTGTGACCAGTCCTAGTTATTTGAATACATGTCTGAAGAACGTCAGGGTAGTGGGAGCAAATATTTATTTCCAGAAATTTAGTCCATTGCAACAACACAACCAGTCATATGGAAGTCACTTGCTACATTTCGCTGTTGTCAATTCCCAACAGTAAGCATTCTATTTGTTCAAAATCATTTTCGTTTATTCTGATCATTAATGCTACAGTCCATTTCACACAGTCCTTCATCCCAGAAGCATCTATAAGTCCCCAACTCTACTTTCCCACTTACATTCCCTGATGGTGATTCCCTAGAATCAAGCACTTCATGGGTCCTTGGAACGTCTTCCCTTTTAGTGTATCCTAATTCACTGGACAAATCTGCAGCTCTGGTTAGACCCAACTCTATACTTGTCCTATGCCTAGACTCAAACAGCTGAACTTCACAAAACAAAACGTGGAGACAGAGAGTCCACTCAATGAACAGGGCATTTGTTCTTCAACATTAAGGGCTTAAGGTCAAATGCATGCATACCCCTCTAGCACCAGAAGTGTGTAAGGTAAAGACAGGCAGACCTCTCGAGTTTGCAGGCTAGCTTTTCCCACTGAAATAGCCAGCTCCAGGTTCTGCAAGAGACCCCCATCTCAAGAGAACAAGACAAAGTGACATCATATCAGGTCACCTCACATCATTCTCTGGCCTTCACATATAAGCACATGCATGCAAGTACCCTACACATGTGCACATAAGACACAAACACACATCATGTTGCAACACATGCACAGACATACATACACACTCAACTTAAAAACATGATCTCAAGCCTCAAATAAATCCTCAGAATTTGCTGACAACTCAGTTCATCAATTCATTGTCTAGAGCTACTGGTTCATATTTTTCCCTTCCTTCTGAGATATGTGTTTTCATCCACCTTAGCTTGTTATATTCTGCTATATATGTTCTGAGGAGAGATGGAGTCAAAAGAGAATTCCCACAGATTTCACAACCTCTGCATCTATCACTTTCTCTGTACATGCAATCAGCCTACTTCTCAAACTGCACAGACATTCCTGTAGCTCACCCTTGCCTTGCTGTTGGAGTTTATCCCCTCTCACGCCAAGTATTTCAGTCCTGAATTTATCCCTACTCCTGCACATCAACAAAATATTTCTCTTAAACCCTAGATAACCCTATTCCAAAGAGTGCATAGACTTAGGATTTAATTTCTCTTAAACAAACACAAACAAACAAACAAACAAACAAACAAAACTCCACATTGTCTCTAAGGGACGCTCCTTGTTTTGTTCCACTTATATCAAAATTGTTCAAAAGACAAGCCATCCTTGTGTTCATCCTTTCTTGGTTGAACCTACTCGTGCTGTGTTTTGTTTTGTTTCACTTTTTAAGACGCACAGTTGTTTTAATGAGGGTGTAATTGGCTCCCACATTGTCTACTCAATGACAGACTCTTCATTGTCTTTCTTAATTGTGTTTCTCCTATTCCATTTAATATTCCACATTTTGATGGGTTCATGCTAGCTCACTTGCTACTACTTCTTAGTCTCTTGCACAGGCTCTTTTTCCTCCTCTCTGGTTAAAATCTCTGTTGGACCAGCAAAATAGCTCAGCAGGTTAAAGGCTCTCTCTGGACAAGTTTGTCAAGGGGTATTTGATTCCCGTGTAAAATAAGAAGTAAAGAATCAATTCCAAACTTGTATTCCACAAAAACGCCATGACACATGTGCTTACTGTCTCTATCTATCTATCTATCTATCTATCTATCTATCTATCTATCTATCTTTCTATCTATCTATCTATCTATCTATCTATCTACCTATCCATCACACACATACAATAATATAACATTAATAATAATAAAACCTAATAATCCCACAGTATAATCTTCTACATCTTTCTCTTCCCTATCTACTGTTTTTAATCTAACCCCAATTGCATAAGTTCTTAAAATATCTGTATTTGATTACTTCATTAACTTCAAATGTATGTATCTAGCCTCTATACTTCATGAGTTCTAATTACAATATTAAATTATCTGATCAGTATTCTCAACTGTACGTCTAATGATCACCTCAGTTCTTATGCTCCAAAAGGAATACCTAGTCTGGTTGGGTCTCCTCTGTAAGTACACACCAGCACTGCAAAGGGCAATAAGTCATCAGGGTTCTCTGGCCTTTAACTTAAACAGAGCTGGGTCCTTTCATTCATACTAAACAAACCTGAGAAGATCTTGCTAGCTCTACCCTTTAAATGCACCTTGTGTTCAAAGCTTATGAGTCATCCTATCCTTAGTGCTTTTGTGTCTCAAACTATAGTCAGTTCTTCACAGTCTTGTTTCTTACCTTCCATGCTAGACCTCTCCATGGATATTTGTTATACAGAAGCCTGTCTCTCCAGATGCCTTTCCCCAGTTACTTTTCAATATTAGTAACCCACAGCTCAAAGCTTTATTTCAGGAAGACCTACACAATCTTCACCCATTTTTCCCAGCACTTTCTAGCTCTCTGAACTGCTATCACATAGACTCTCTTATATACTGTACAGAAGCAACACTTGTCAATAAAAAGCTGATGGCCTATTAGCAAAAAGGCAGGAAATTGAAGGTGGCAGTTCCAGTGCAGAGACTGGAACTCTGGGAGTTAACCAAAGGCAGGAAGATTCTTCTTGGACTCAGTAGACACAGATTGTGAAACCGAGGGGCAGAACCCAGTCACGTAGGTGAACTCAGGTTAGAATAGATGGGGTAATAAGTTAAAAGCTAGTTGGAAAACAAGCCCCAGCTTGTGGCCTACGCATTTATTCATAAATAAATAAGTTCCTGAGTCATTATTCAGGAACTGGGGCTCAGAGTAGAAAGCACACGGTTACAATAGACTAAATGCAACTCAGAAAAAGCGCATACTGTGTCAATCTGTCCCTAACTATCCCCCTGCCTAAAAGTCTCCTCTGCCTAATATTAGAGTATTTCTTATTCTCTTCCACTCAGGGCTCTACTTAAACTATCCCCTCCTCGGGGAGAGCTATCTTGACTATCCTATCTGAAATTGCAGCTTTATCATCTTTGACTCTCCTGTCCTGCTTCCCCCTCTATTTATGCCCTTACTCAAGGGGAAGCCATACAACTAATCAATAACAACAGTAAGTGCTTACACAGCACTCGTGGGCCCGGCCCTTCTTTGAGTACTTCCCATATATTAACTCAACAGCCCTATACTGCACTTTTATTATCCTCCCATCACATGTAGAGACCCTGAAATGACAGCGAGGTTAAAAAATACACCATGGTCACACAAGCGAGTGGCAGAATAATGTAGTTCTGTATCCTTGCCTTCTAATGTGTCATGTTATATACTTGCATCATCAGAATCTAAGCTGCAAGAGGGTAGGAACACTGGTTGCCATTACTGTACTGTCACCCAAACTACAGACACTCAGTAAATAAAGACTGAATGGGGACAGAAAAGTCAAAATGTGTCTTTCTGATCCCTGCCCCAACCTCACCATCCTAATTGGCAATATCTAACAATAACTAACTCAAATAACGATATCATTGCCTACATAAATCATAATAAGTAGGTTCTGAGTGAACCCGCAAAGGTCTTTTAGATAGATGGTGTTTAAAAACTTCTGGATTGACAAGATATCTTTAAAAGTTGTAGTCATGATTCTTCATTATTCTAGAAAGGAAAGATCATTAACACATTAATGATAAACCCAGAAAGCTAACGCTAAGCAATCTCCTGAAGGTAAGTTTTAAGCCAACTCAGGATTACACAAACTTAGAATGAATTCTTAGAAACATAGATATCCAATGGTCTAAATGACCCTTTAGCCACTGGAAAAAGAACAGGAAGTGAATTTTTTGAAGGAACATAAAAAGTAAATTTTCATGACTGGTGGGACAATGAACGGGCTTAGCTCTGGGTCTGCTAGAAAATGCTTAGACACCGCTGAGTCACAGCTTAGACACTTCCTTGGACTCTCCAATCTGTGAAAAGAGATTTCTGCATGCTAGTTCCTTTTGCTGGCTTTTTATAGTAGTATGTTAACTATCAGAATGAAAAGCTATTCCTGGAACTCATAAGGCTGTCCTAATCACTCATCTACATTATTTAAAAAAATCTTTCCATTAGAAGCAAATATTACTAATAATCTTGCATATTTAAATATCATCATTATTAACATTGAGCTCCACACATTTTTGGCAAATGATTTAGTAGTTCTTATTACATATTTATATAACAGTTGTCTGTGTACAAAAATATTAACTCGTGTCATCCTGCACACACCTCTGCGGGGAGCTGAAGCATCGAGGAACTGGATGGCTTTCTCGGTCACATCCCTCTATACTCTCATTTGAGCAAGAAGCAGGAAATCCACGGTACAACAGTTGGAGGCTATCCTGGATGAAGAGGGCTCACAGGTACTTGACGAGAAGGCATATGAACAATTGGTAAATAGATTTGGCTGCCTACACTGGGCAAGTTTGTTCCATGATATCAGCTGCTGACATTCAGCAACGCTGTTTAAAAGAAAGGCAGATTGTCTGATACGCCAATAGAATGATTTGTTCTGGAGCAGCTTGACCATAGTTGGACAGAAAATGAAGGCAAAGATGAAAAAGTATGAGTATCAGGAATGGGATAATATAAAGAATAAGGCCTGGATAGGAAAGCGTGTGTGTGTGTGTGTGTGTGTGTGTGTGTGTGTGTTTGTGTGGTGTTTATGTATATGTGTATTGGTGTATATATGTGTATGGGTGTGTATATGTGTGTATGTGTGTGTATATGTGCATACTTGTGTGTATGTGTGTGCATATCTGCATATACGTGTGTGTATGTGTGCATGTTTGTGTGTATGTGGGTGAGTGTTTGTGTGTGTGTATGTGCATGTATGTCCAAAATACAGTGATATGAAAAATGGCAGAAAATCCATATACAAGAGAGGAGGCTTTGGTTTCACCTGTATAATTTTGGTGAGTAGGGCTAGTTGGTGGAAACTGCTGTCATCATTATAAAAAGCAAGCTCCTCCAATGAAATGAAATTGAAACAGCATATGTGCTTAACAGAGACAACAAATACTCACCGAGCTTCCATTATGTTAAGGCACTCCAAGAGTTGCACAGAAGACGCAATCTAAGACACAGTCAGTCTATAACAACCCTTGTGCAAGCCGACTATGAAAAGCAGTTGAGATTTTGTAGCATGGTGTACATCTTCTGGTGTGTGCCTTTTGCTTTTGGATTTGAGAAGTTGCCGTCAGAGGTCATTTCTCTCTAAAGAGTTGAAGTTATTTCTCAAAGAGTAAATAATAAATCATAGAGTCTTTGATGGAGCACAAATTATTTAACTAACTTCAATGGAGACTGTAACAACTTCCCACTTGATTTTGACAGTTCTACAGTCATATAGTTATTAGAGAAAGAAATCTGCACTTTACAACCCACAAACACTCATGCCCATGGGTATAGACACATCTAAGTTATTCTACATACAAATTATAAAATACACAAATTCCTCTTCAGGAATAAGTTGGCACCTTTATTACTAACATTGATATTTAATTTCTCCTTAGTTCCATCTTAGCTCTGAGAGCGAATTTGCCTTTTTCAACTTATAAGAAAAATTCCTCAGCAAAATAGCCATATTTTGATCTAAAGCAGCACTTCTGTGCACTCTTACACCATTTGCAGATTCCTGTTTGCCATAAGAAATACCTGGCTTGGTATTCAGAGCATCATCTAATAAGTGTTTGATTGTTTTAAAACTGAATGAGAAAACATTGTTTACTGTGGAAGCATGATCAATTGGAATATTATGTTTTCTGTTTAAAAAAAAATAATGTACAAGTCACTCTCACAGATGAAGGGAAGAACACATTGGTGCACTCACCCAGAAATACGAAAAGAGCTGGGCAGTGGTGGTGCACGCCTTTAATCCCAGCACTTGGGAGGCAGAGGCAGGCAGATTTCTGAATTCGAGACCAGCCTGGTCTACAGAGTGAGTTCCAGGACAGCCAGGGCTACACAGAGAAACCCTGACTCGAAAACAAAACAAAACAAAACAAAAAAGAAATACAAAAAGATGAAATCCTATATTTGGGGCACCACAGAAAGGCTAGTGTGTCTCCCATGATGGGCAGTAAAGAACTGAGTGTCTTTTATCTGGCAGCCTCACCCCATGCCACTTGAGTAACTGCTCTCTCTCAGGATTGGTCAGTATAGCTTCCCACTGATGCCTAGGCTTATTTTCCACCACACCCAAGTGGGAAAAGAAGGAAGCACTGCTTTAACTCTGCTGTGTATGCCTGTTCCCCATGCTAGTCCTCAGGAGACTGGAGACTGTCCACAGCGCTCCATAGAACGGACCCTGTAGACTGAGAAAGAATCCTACATTCCTAGATAATAGAACCCACAAGACAGAAGCCTACATGTCACCATCCTTCCTGTGATTCTTTTAGAAATGTTTTTCTTACTTACTCATTCAAGGGAGCTCCTGAGTCACTTCTATAGGCATTTCCTTAGCAACCATGTTAAACAGGATTTGATGTAATTTTTCAAAACATTATATTATGAACATGAGAGATAGGGTAGTAAGAGTCAGGGGTCGGGGATATTGAATCTATTCTGCAACAACAGTGAAGCTTATAAAACATAAGAAAATAGACTGATTTCCAAATAAAAATACTTGGTCTCCAACATGTGTTTACTGATTTTCAAAACACATTCAGCAGTTCATCAACAAACTATACATACCTACAAGCCTCAGATCCATGTCTCTTGTCCATTTACTGATGGGTCAATGACATCTCCAAGGAGTGTCTGAATATAAACTCCATTTCAAATATTTCATAATCTAAGTAAGCAATCACTAACATGACAAATACTTCACACATTTCATATAAACAAAATAAATTTTTCAATAAAAAATAGACAGCAGAATTCAAAAACCAAGTTCTAGTTTTATATATTAGCACACAGTAGATTTAGTGATAAGATCAAAGGAACCTTTGATTAAAGAAAGAAAGAAGGAGGTCTGGAGCCCTCTCCATTCAGAACTGCAATCTGAATCGGCGGCGGCAGTGAACTGTTTAGAGAACAAAGGCGAATACAGAAGGTATCGCACAGTCTCCATCCTCAGCGTCTTGAAATAAAGGATTTTATTTTTCATTTTCTGGTGTGCAAATTAAAGCCAAAACACCAAATTCCTTTTCATGCCACCGAGCTTGGACTGAAAATACTTTTTAAAATTATTTATTTTGCTAATAGATTTTATGTTGGGCAATATAACTCAGTACCTAATACATGCTACGTGCTCAGTAAATATTTAGACAATTAAATTGAATGTTTAAACCTGTGTTCTTTCCAAAAGCCCAATATTTGGCTAGTGTCTCATGAGGGCTCTGTGACCATCTTCTTTACCACAGAAGAGGCCCCAGGCTCACTGTGGCAAGTCACTGCTGTGAAGAGCTGTGGAGCCACCCTCAGGACACTGTGACGTGCTCCCCAAATTAGCTAGTGGTAAAAGAGTGACTAAACGCACAAGTCCTTTACAAATGAAAATGCTGCTATAAGCAAGATAAAACGCGAGAGTCGGAGAGCGAGCGATGGAGAATAGTTAGATTATAGTCCACCACTTTAGGTCTCAAGACAACAGAGAAAGAAGTAAAGACTCCTGCCAAAGAAAGAATGATGAGAGGAAATTAAATTTGTGTATGAGAAACGTTTTAGAGACAAGTCACACATGTGAACTGACTAGCAGCAATGACTCGGGCAAGTGACTTTCCTGTGAAAAAGCGAGCACAGACCTTCCCTGGCTTTACAATCAACTCCTCTATTCTATTCTGCCATGACTCCCAGGTTACAGAAAAGGCAACATGGCTCTCTGATGCCTGATTCTTCCAAGTCGTTCTGTACCAAATCCAATTTCCTTTCCCTTCTCTTCCCCCTCCCCACTGCAGAACAGAAGATGGATGCTCAGGACTCACACATACCAAGCAAGCACCCCCCAGTAAGCTGTACTTCCAGACTCTTTTTTTTGATTCAACAGACTACTTTCTAAATCTCAAATTCTAACGAACTGTTGTATGCTTACCTATAGGGGAAGCAACTAACGTGGGATTTCCTACTTTATATTAGCACACTGACTGGATGAGCCCACTGGATTTCCATGGAGATAGTTACATCAGAAGAAAAACAAGTTGGAATGGAAAGTTCTCAAAGGCCTGAAATAGGAACTCCTTGATATATACTGTTTCAGCATAGAGATGTCCTTTACTTTGTAGGCACCAACGGGTTTGTGGAAGCTTTAATTATTTCTTTATTTTTGAGATTATAATTACATCATTTCTCCCCCTAAACCCTCCCATACAGGTCTCCTTGCTCTCTTTCAAATTCACGGCATCCTTTTTATTAGTTGTCACTGTATATGTATATAAGCATATATACACATAACGTATATACATATGTATATACATATACATACATGTACATATATACATATTACAAATACACATATAAACCCTGCTCAGTTTGTATAATGTAGCTTATGTGCACTCGCATGCATGTTTTCAGGGCTGACTACTTGGTACTGAATAACCAACTGGGATGTTCTTTGCTGGGGAAGAATATTTCTCCTACTCTCAGCATTCCATACTTGCCTGTAGTTCTTTGAATAGTGCTGAAGCCTTGTGTAAATAAATGTTATTTAATAATATATATATATATATATATATATAT
>JADRCD010184734.1:0-10896 GCA_019843815.1 Montemys delectorum
ACACACACACACACACACACACACACACACACACACACACACACACCAGGCACTCTTCGCCACAGGGACCATGAAGGGAGGAAGAGCCTTGGACAACAGACCTAGCCCCATCTTGCCAACAGTGCCATCTCCCCTGAGGACCTCAGTTTCCCATCTGTGTACCTGACAGCCAGAACACTTCCAACCCTGTCTCTTTGATTCTCCAGAGTCCAAACAGCTTTAGCCATCCTGATGAAGGCAGAAACCCCAGGTTCTCTGCCTTTACTCTTTGCAGGCGGGGCTTGGTGTGGAGGGTTCTAAGGCTGGCCTCTGGGTTCCCAGACAAGTAAGGACTTGTCTACTCCATCTTGAGAAAGTAATATCAGCAGTTCTTACTCTCCTGAGGAGCTTCTGTCTAAGTGACTGTAGCTGTGACTAGAGGTGGCTTTCTGGCTACCCTAGCTCCACATTCTTCTGGTTCCTGAGGTTAGTATTCGAGGGCCTTTCATTTCAGCCCTCCTTCTCACTGCCTATTCCTAAGTCCTCTTTCTAGCAGGCACCAGGGCTTTTCAGCTTGACCTTTTAAAGAGCACCTTTAGCACAATAAAGGAAAGTGGAAACACCCTTGATCAAATGAGGGTACAAGGTTCTGTGTTCCCCACCCCACAGCTCATGCACATGTACATAAGCCTGAGACGAGAGAGAAGCCAGAGGGACGGCAGCATCAGTCGGTGACCTATGCCCTCTCACATCCCTCCCTTCCTTCCTCAAACCCAGCCCTGGACTGGAGTGGGGTGGAGCAGGGAAAATAACAATGCTAGCAGTAAGAATAATTAACATGGGTAGGTACCCGTCTCACACAGCGGATACCATGTCAGATTTGATATGCCTCACAACAACCTGACCAGGGGGCCTGGAATTATGACCCAGTGGTAGATAACACTGCCCATTCTTGCCACATCCATGGCACTAGGCTGCTGACTTCCGTGTCTGTTTCCAAAAGATGACCCCTTAGCTGATGGTTTGCCTCACTAGAGGTGCCTGGTGCCCGCCTTCCCTTAATAAACCCAGCCTGGAAAGTGTGACTGACATAGATGTCCATGAGCCTGTGTCTCCTGGAAGGACTAATTTTGCACACCCTGATATAAAGCCAAGCTTTCTCCCAAACTACTCTTTTGTATACCTTCTATATCAACCCTACCCCTGGTTCCCTGACCAGGGAACAATAAATAACTTTTGTAAGGACCTGTTTTGGGTTCTGCTCCTATGACTCTGACTTAGAGCATTCCCCACTTTGTGGATGATGGCATTGAGATTCCAAGAGGCTGAGTAATGCATGAGGTCTCACAGCTGGTACCCGGCAGACATAGGTCCAGGTCAGTACCAAATGATCAAACTGTATACTATAATATGAATAATCAAAATAATAATTGAAAGATCATTTTTTTATATCTGTAAGAAATAGCAAGTAGCAGCATTTGGAAAAGCTAATAAGAGAAAGATATAATGAAGTAAACTGCATTAAATGTGAAGACTTGAAGTGATTCTGACTTACAGGAGCCAGGTGTGGGACACATGCCTACAATCTCAGTTTAGGAAACTGAGGCAGGAGGATCTTGGATGTGAGGCTAGCCTGGGCTTCTTAATGAGAATCTGCCTCAAATGAAACAAAAAGCTAAATAAATAAAAGAAAAAGCAATAAATAAATAAAGCAAACTAACTAAATGAAAGGAAAAACCATAGAGAGGGTGCTGAATCCACAGAAATTAGGGTTACAGGGGATTGTGAGCCACCTACAGTGGGTTCTAGTAATTGATCCTAGGTCCTCTGGAAGAGTATCCAGTGCTCTTAACCACTGAGCCATCTCTCCAGCCCCACAATGAGGAACATTTTAAAGTTACCAAGTTGATATTTGCAAGTGTGCTTATAGTCCAAGTTACTCAGGAGGCTAAGGCAGGAGAGTCATGAGTGCAAGGAGATCCTGACTCAAAATAATCCTTAAGAGGCTGATTGGTCATATCAGGAAGAATTCTTGCTCGTATTTTGACTGAGCAATGTTGGGGCCAGGCAGAATGAAAACCAGGCAGGGTGGCACAGATGTTCTGGTGAGAAATGGTGGTGCCAAGTGTAGGCAAAGGCCACGAAGAAATGTACTTGATTAAGTCACAAGGGCTGTGAGGCCCGGGAAGCTTGCTTCTGCCTTTTCCAAACTGGAGAGAGAGGTGGGCTGGTGTAGAAGGGTGAGCATGAGCTTAGTTTGGGACTTGGAAATATTGAAACTCATACAAGGTATGAGTTGCTGGTGCAACTCCAGTGCAGATTCCATAACTCAGCTATTTGTATAGCGTTTCAATAAATACAGATATGCAACTGGCTCTATGGCGTGTTGACTCAGCATCCTTTGCATATGTGTGTGGGAGTGGTATCACCTCCATACTGATACCGCAGTTGCTACATCTCTCTACACGCCCAACAGCAGTGGATTCTGCATTCCTGTTCCTGCTTGTTCTGTTGCCTGTTTTCCCAAAGACAGCCATTCTGACTATGGCCAGATAGAATTTCAGTATAGGTTTTCATATGTTTTGTTATTCACAGGGTTGTCCTGGATCTAGCTCTGTAGACCAGGCTAGCCTCTAACTCAGAGCTCTGCCCACCTCTGCCCTCCTGAGTGCTGGGATTAAAGACATGTATCACCACACTGGCTTCAATGTGGTTTTAATTAGTATTTCTCTGTTTGTGAAGGATGCTAAAGAATGCTTCACATTCTTATTAGCCATCTGCATGTACTTTGTCTTTTGGTCAAAGTACATCATAGACTCAAAATAAATTATCTTGATAAGAAATAAATAATTTTAAATGGAATGTTGAGAATTAAAACAGATAATCCCAAAGGACATTTGTTTGGTGTTGAGCAAATATTCACCATATCGTTGTAGAATAAAGTATTTTTTCAATAGATTTGAATTGCTTTTTGGTTTTAATATTCATTCCCTGTCAGTGCAAATGCTTATCTTCACCATTGCTTCCACATTCCCACTTTAGGATTTCAAAAAGGGGAATTTCATTTTTTACAAGTGTCACCAATCATTTCCTGTATTTACATCATGAGCCTTCTTTGTGCACTGAAGAAATGGATATTCTAGTTTTTGTTCCTGTGTGTTGTCTGTTTTTGAGACAGTCTCACTATCTAGCCTCTGCTGTCCTGGAACTCACTCTGTAGACCAGGCTGTCCTCAGACTCATAGAGATCTGCTTGCCTCTCCCCGCTGAGTGCTGGGATTAAAAGTGTGCTCTACCAGTCCTGGATGGTATTCTAGTTTTTTAATGTTGATGATTATATGATTTTTAAATCAAGTTGCACATAATAAAATGGGGAGGGGGACTGTAAAAATGGCTCAGTGCTTAAGATCCCTTATTACTCTTTCAGAGGATCTGGGTTTGGTTCCCAGTGCCCATATGGTGGCTCACAACTGCCTGCAACTCCCATTCCAGGGGATCCGATGTCCTCTTCTGGTATTCTGAAGACAGCTACAGTGTACTCACATACATAAAATAAATAAATTATTCTTTTAAAAAAAATACAGTTGTTGCCAGGTGGTGGTGACACATGCCTTTATTTGCAGCACACAGAAGGTAGAGGCAGGTGGATCTCTGAGTTCAAGACCAGTCTAGTCTACAGAACAAGTTCTAGGACAACCAGGACTACACAGAGAAACCCTGTCTCAAAACATCAAAAAACAAAACAAACAAACAAACAAGCAAAAATACAGTTGTACAACCTGTACTCTGAGCACTTGGGAGGCAGAAATGGGATTATGAGTTCAAAGCTTATCAGGCAACCTGAGTTATTTAGGGAGACCCTATTTCAAATCAATCAGTCAATTGTCAAAGAGGTTTTTTTTTTCCCCAACTTTTAAATTAAATATAATTACACTATTTTCCCTTCTGTCCTCTTGCCAATCTCAAACAACCCCCCCAACCCCTATGTGCTTCCTCTTAAATTCATGACTTCAGTGGAAATTGTGGTACACATACCTTTAATCTGAGCATTTGGGAGGCAAAGGCAGGTAGATCTCTGTAAATCTGAGGCTAGCCTGGTCTGGCTAGCTGCTTTAGTTACAGTTTCCATTGCCATGAAGAGACACCATGAGCAAGGCAACTCTTATAAGAACATTTAATTGGGTCTGGCTTGTAGGTTCAGAGGTTCAGTCCATTATCATCAAGGCAGGAGCATGGCAGTATTCAGGTAGGTATGGCACAAGAGGAACTGAGAACTCTACATCTTGATCTGAATATAGTACAAAAGAAAACTGGCTCTTCCAGACATCTAAGAAGTGGGTCTCAAAGCCTACCCACATAGTGACACACTTCCTCTAACAAGGCCCCACCTCCTAGTAATGCCACTCCCTGAGCCAAGCATATTCAAATTACCACGATAGCCAAGGAAACTACATACTGAGACCCTGACTCAAAAACAAACAAACAAACAAATTCATGGCCTCTTTTTCTTTAATTAGTACTGTTATATGTATGCATGAATATATAAATACGACCTATTGAGTTTATTTAGTGTTATTTGTATGTATATGATTTCAGGGCTGACCATCTGGTATTAGATAACCAGTTGCAGGCTCATCCCCAGTTCTCCCTTCTTGGCCTCCACAGCTTTCCTTAGTCTGGAGGGGCATTCTGTAACCCCTTTCTTGTATCCTTGACTCTAAAGCCAGAACCATATGGCCATAGCGACTTGCTAGGTTCTGCTGCTTTCTAGGGCTGGAACATGGTTTCTTCATTCAAACACATCTTCACCGGCCTTCTGTTTTTGATGATTTCCTTCATGGCCTAAGCTTGGATGTCCTGGAACTCAATCTGTAGACCAGGCTGGTGTCAAACTCAAAATCTGCCTGCCATTACAACTAGCCCTAAGCCTTTTAAAAATTCCTTCTCACAGTTGAAGCTTAGCTGGGTATGGTCTCGCCCTGAGCTCACCACATCCTTTATTCCATTTAGCTAGCATCAGATTTTTTCCTTTATCTGTTTATCTCCTGGAGCACTGGACTTAGCTTCATTACATTTCCTGGTGCTCGATTTCTCCTCAAACTACATTTTACATTTTTGCTTGCTCAGCTTGCTCCTTTTCATTTCCATAGGCATGACCACTAATAACCAAGCAATGCAGCCAATACTAGGCTGTCTGGAAATCTCCTCCACCAAAGCTGCTAATCTATCACTTTCAATTTAACCTCAGGCATATTGTTTTGGACAAGGACAGAAAGCAGCCACATTCTTTGTCAAAGTAACACAAGAACAGTCTCTAGGCCACATACTAACATTCCCCTCCTCTGAAACCTCTTGAGACAGGCACCCACAGTTCAAATCACACTCAGCACCACTCTCTCCTAAGCTTCTACTAGTATGGCCTATTAAGTCCCACTTAAAACATTCAACTGCTTTTCTAATCCAAAGTCCTCTAAACAAAAGCATGGTCAGGCCCAACTTCTGCCTTAGTTAGGGTTTTGTAGCTGTGAAAAGACACCATGACCATGCAACTCTTACAAAGGAAAACATTTAATTGAGGTTGGCTTGCAGTTCAGAGGTTTAGTCTATTATCATCATGGCGGGAAGCATGGTGGTAGTTGATCTATACATTTTGAACAGTTGTGTAATGGTCTCTAACTGCTACAAAGATATCTTGTCTCTTTGGTTACTGGTAAAAGCTACATTCATCTGTGGGGCCTAAGGATGTGTACTTAGAATGCAGTTAGAAATCATGCTGGCTTAACAGAGCATCAGTGCTGAAGTCTATGAGGTCAAAGCTTTTTAAATCTTATATTTCTTTAGTAGCATGCTGGGAATACTTTCCATGTCATGACTCATCTAGCCATTGTCTTTCTAGCAGCTGTATCATTTGTGTGCATCATAATTCATCTCCTGTTAATTTAGGACACTGCACCCACACACACACACACACCTGTCCTCAGCTGCAGTAGCAAGAGATCAATCACCATTCTTGTTGTATACTGGAATTCTGACAACCTGGATTCCAATCTTTTGAATTTGAGCAAACAAACTATGAAGCCTCTTCCCCTGCTCCCAGCTGAGTGACTCGTAAATGTCCACCTTGAAGGCCAGCTCCTGAACATTTCCTGTCTCTGTCCCTGAGAGTCCTGTTACTATGTGCCAAGGACAATTCAAACTTTTACAGGGCAGCCTGTATGCCCTTACCTCTAAATAAACAGTCACTAATGACATTTTACTTTTTTTTTTAAGATTTATTTTATTTATTTTATGTGTATGAGTACACTGTAACTGTACAGATGGCCGTGAGCTATCATGT
Source organism: Montemys delectorum (assembly GCA_019843815.1). Classification (NCBI taxonomy): domain Eukaryota; kingdom Metazoa; phylum Chordata; class Mammalia; order Rodentia; family Muridae; genus Montemys; species Montemys delectorum. The sequence goes on from JADRCD010184734.1 coordinate 6,316, forward strand.
GTGTGGCTGCTGGGAATTGAACTCAGGACCTCTGCCAGCCCCTGCTCGCTCCGGCCCAATTCACTGTAGCTGTAGAGGGCATCAGATCTCGTTACAGGTGGTTGTGAGCCACCATGTGGTTGCTGGGATCCGAACTTAAGACCTTCGGAGGAGCAGTCAGTACTCTTACCCGCTGAGCCATCTCGCCAGCCCGGCATTTTACTTTTTTATGCCACATACGCTAATGTATTTCACAGTGATTAGTGCTACAAAGCAGATGCTAAGTGGAAGGGCATTTGGCTTATCCACATTGCTGGATTCCTGTTGTGGTTTGGATTCCTTCATAAGCTAACCTGGAGACAAACAGCTCATTCATTTAGGAGGTGATCCTATGGGGACACGCACTATGGGGACAGAAAATGGAGACTTGGGGCAGGGGGCGAGGCCAAGGATCCCAGGGGTGCATCATTAAGTAAGTACTATGGGTAATGGGCGCCTGCCTAATGAGGGAGTAGGATATTTACACATCAACTCCCAGCATACTTTGGCTAAGGAGACAAATTAAATCCTTGGCCTCCAGCTGAGGCACGTGTATAGGTGGTCAGATGTAAACCAAGTACATGCAGATGAAGCTGGAGACCCTGGGAGGAGCTACAGGGCTTTTATGACATCCTTCTAAAAATGGAAGCACTAGACTCACCCATCAATGGAGGACAGGAAAGTTTATTTTTTCTGCCATTCGGGGAGTATCAATAACCCCAGGGATCTGTGACCATGTGACTCGGGGAGCATGTTAATTACATGTAATGATACCTTACTGAGAGTACTGTTTTCCCTGGAGTTATGTTAATAATCTCCTATCCATAAATATAATGCGCATATGTATTTGTTTCCCCCCTTAATCCTATCATTGTGTGTCCTTGGCCATATTCTCTGTGTAGTTGTCGTCCTTCCATGTTTTACTAGAATCATTGCTCTACCAGGAAAATCAGCCATCTCTCACATACAACACCTTTTCCAGTGTGTTGCTTTCATTGTCTTCCCCCACCCCCAACAAATAAAAAAAATTAGTGGATGGTAAGGAATGTTTTACTGTAACACATTTGTTTACATAAAATGTTTCCAGTAACTGTATTGAGGTGTGGAGCATCTCAGAATGAAAATGAACAATCAGGTCTGAGCGTTCAGGGACCAGTTGTGTGTGGGCAGTGTTTTCATAGCTCTTGGGTCTAAACCTAGGAATGGCATAGCTGGACTTATGATGACCTTCCAAGCTGGTTTTTAAAGTAGCTGTATCATTCCTGCCAACCATATGTGAGTGTTCCAATTCCTTCAAATCCCAGTCAACAGAGTCTGCTGGTTTCCTTACGGCCAGGCTATATGGGTATGAAATACTATGTTCCCAGGATTTTAAGTTCCAAGCAATTTTAAAATTGTTTGTTTTAAGGAAGATAGGGCATGCATGAGCAAGAGAGAGAGAGAGAGAGAGAGAGAGAGAGGGAGAGAGAGGTGAGTGACAAGCACCTTTGCCTGCTGAGCAATCTCCCCAGTCTCACACAATACATTTAAAAAACACTTAATTAAAAAATAACTATTTAGGGGCTAGCAATGTCCCCATGTTTAAAAACACTTGTTGATCTTGTAGAGGATTTGAGTTAAGTTTCCAAAACTCATGTTGGGAAGCTAACTAACGCCTATAACTTAGGCTCTGGGGGATCTGATGCCTTCTTCTGACCTCCAAGAGCACCCCACAGGCATGTGCATGCGCATGCATGTGCGTGTGCACACACACATACACACTCTACATACACAAATAAAAAACAAAATAAAATTTTAATAATAATTCTTTAACTGGATGTGTTGGAAAATACCATTGATGAGTGAGTTTTATGTGACTATGAAGCTCATTTGGCTCTATTCCATTCCTTTGGTCATTTTTTTCTATTTTAACCCAAGTTACATACAGTGTTGACCACTCTAGAAATTGCTTTACTATATTTGGAAGCTTTCTCCACATGCTTGCCTGCCTATCCCCAAAATGGCCCTTTGATAGAATTGCCTCCAGTTTTTCTGGCTTATGTGTTTCTGTGGATTGACCCCAGGGTCGTGTGCTTGCTAAATCCATTCATATGTGCTGTACACCAAGCTACAGCCTGAGCCCTTAATTATTCGATTCTAACTGATTATGCCTCAAGCTGTAATATTTGCATCCTATTGCTACACATCTTGTTTGCTTATTTCTCCAAATGACTGTTCCCAATCTCACATCTCTGGGGTGTTCGAGTCGACTTTAAGTGGCATTGCCTTCTGTCTGCACATCAACTTAAGAGATTTTTTTTCTTCTACTTTCTGTGGTCACAGGCAGGTGTGTCTTACTCACTTCAAACTGCTGTAACAGAATAACACAGTCTGGGTTTCAATTATCGCTCACATTCTCGGAGATCTGGGTGCCAGTACATCCAGTGAAGGTTCAGAGCCTCTTGCTATGTTTTTATCAGGGTAGAAAGAGACAGTGATGTGTCACCTTGAAGATCTACCTCACAACTCTGTAACATCTCTGAGTCTCCTGGTGCTGTTGTACCAAGTTCACTGTGGAGAACATTAACTTTGTATCACAATACTACCTCTTGGGCTTCATTCTGCTGCTCTTTTTCCTTTAGACAGGTTCTTACGTAGGCCAGGCTGACCTTGGACTCACTCTGTAACTGAAGATATGCTTGGACTCCTGACCCTTCTGCTTTCACCTTGCAAGTGCTAGGCTTACACACATGCATGCCCAGCACTTTTTTGCTGATTAAAAGCTTGAAAGTAAAGCTTTAAACTATCAAGAAAGAAGGCTTCAAAATTGATCTCCTGGGGACTTTGTGGGTGAGGACAGAGGTTGGCATTTGTGGTGAGGATTTTTTCCACTTTTGTGCAAATGAATAAGCTGGAATTCCAACTGTGGAATTATGACACCCAGGTTCTTAGTTAAAGGCAGTAGGGGTGGTCATCCTGTGTCCCTAGTTTGGCAAAATGGCAGCAGGATGGCTGGGCTGTGCCAACTCCAGGAACATATAGAGTTTAGGAAGAACTTGATTGGTTTGTGAAGGTGAAGGACCTTCGAGGGTGAAGTGTCCTTTGAAGCAGGGACTGGAGTCCTGGACACAGCATCATTCCTCTTAAGTTTGGAAGAAGGGGAGAGCACCTTGTTTTCTCTCCCTTTAGGACCTGAGCCATAGAAGCAGCCTATAAACTGAGGGTCAGAGGACACTCAGAGGACCCAGACACTCAGGAGACCCTCTACATGGAAACACCGGACCATCTATCAAGATCCAAGAAGCTAGGTAAGTGGATTTTCCTCCCCTTCTCTCTTTTCCTTTTCCCTCTCACCTATTCCTTCTCTCTCTCCCTGTGGCCAAGTCTCCTAACCCCACTTCCTTGTATCACCGGTCAGCTGTACACTTTTGCTGCTGTAGATGGAAATCAAGAGTTGTCAAGGGATTCTATAGCTGGCATTTGATACTTTGTAGGTTCCTTTCTCTCTTCCACCCTTTTCCATCCCTTTACTTCTTCCATTTTAACCCCCTAACCCTAGATATGAGAGAAGAAAGGACAGAGGTGAAGGGGGGCAGCGTTATCGTTAGACTACTTCCTGTTGATTAGGTACATCGTGTTCCTTGGGGCAAGTTTGATCTTCACTAGCAGATTATCTAATTTTTTCTTCTTTTTCTCCTCCTCCTCCTCGTCCTCCTCCTCCTCCTCCTCCCTGCCTCCTTCTCTTCTTTTTTCCTCCTCCTCCTCCTCCTCCTCCTCCTCCTCCTCCTCCTCCTCCTCTTCTTTCTTCTTTTTTGCACACAACTACTTAACAAACTGCAATCAACAACACTCTTGCCTCTCAGGACCTTAGCATTTATATATGCTCTGAAGTTTCCAAAATTCCAAATGTCACACACTCACAGAAACCCTCTGCAGCTGGTCAAAACCACATCCGTGCCAGAGCAGGAGGCAACTCATAGTCAGCTGCTGTGAAGCAGTCCCATATCCCATGAAATGATTACATGCTAAACAAAAACATTCCCATAACATTTCTCTGTGTGTTTGTTTGTTTTAACTACAAAATTCTTATTACAGAATGAAACTGCCTGCAGTTTCACGAACTGGGTTCTCTCAGGAGAATGATCAGGGACCTGAAAGAAGGGGTTAGAATTGCAAGAGAAATAGTGGAAACCAAGTCAAATAGTCTGGATCAAGGTTCCCACTTTACTCAGGAGGGGGGCCAGAGGTTTTATAGTAATACCAAAATGAAACCAAATCTCTAGATTCCATGATATTTGCATAACATAAACACTGCAGTTTGGGTCTGGCTCCAAAGTCCCCAGCAACTCAGAAATCTTCAGGTGATGGGTGTTTTTTGTATCTCGGTGGGTGGACTTCCAGGTGGCCTTCCAGGCAGCTACTTCAAAGGAGAACTGACAGTCTGTAGAGAGCTTTTGTTTAGCTCCCAGGTGGGGCAGTAGCTTTCAGGAGGAGACTGTCAGAATGTCTGGGCTGAAACGGGAGGTAACACAGAAGTCTTCTAGTCCTAGCTGCTGGAGTGGCAAAGATCTGGGCAGGGCTGGC
>JADRCD010184734.1:10906-21660 GCA_019843815.1 Montemys delectorum
CTTCTAGTCCTAGCTGCTGGAGTGGCAAAGATCTGGGCAGGGCTGGCAGACAGAGTTTACATACAGGCCCAAGCCCTGAGAACTACAGCATTGCAAGCCAGGGCCTTGGAGTTCTACGTATGGGAGTAGAGGCTTTGGCTTTGGGCTTGGTTACTGGGTGTTAAGTGGCTTGTGTAGCCCTCAGCCCTCTGCAGCAGCTGGGGGCATATATGGCTGGTGTCAGTTCTCAAAGTGTGAGACACCTGGCTTTTACTAGTGTTATAGCCCCTGAGCCCCAGACATTGAGACCTTCAGCCTTTATGACAACCAGTCTCATCATTCTGGACCTTGAGTATCCAGACCCAACAAACTTGCCCTTGGCCACCATTTCAGCATGATAATGAAAGTCTTTGGCACAGACTATCTCAAGGAGCTTCTAATCTACTCATTTAGAGTGCCTTGTTCTTACCTTTTGAGTCAGCAGGGAGACACTATCTTATGCTGCCCTGTTACTCAATACAAGGCTTCTCCGGAGGGATCCTTTCTTGCCTCCTGTGGTTATTCTCATTGGTAGAGAGGCCTGAGCTGGCGGAGGTGGAGGCATCTGCAGCCTTGGTGGAAACTGTCTGCAACAGAAGGGGCAGGAACACTGCTGAAGAGTTCCAGACAAAGGCTAGGGACACATAGCAGAGAGCAGAGGCAGCAGAGATGACAAAGGACCGTGGAAGCAGCTGAAGCGGGGCCTCTTGGAGCAGGACTCAGGCCTCTTACAACTGGCAGACTCTACTGTCCTCCACGCAGCTGTGGAGTTTTCAGGCAACCCGGCTTCCACAACCGCCATCCTGCTGGTTGCCAAGAGAGGGGCTCCTCAGTGTGGGTTCCCACTCAAAAACAACCAGCCACAAGGGAGGGTCTAAAGGTCAAGGCTCCCCCATCCACTTAGTTTATTTGAAAGTAAACATGAAGACCAAATATTAACATTTCTTTTCCCTCCCTTTTCAATATTTTTTTCATATGTTCTGATCACCCTTCCCCAATTCCTCACAGACCCTCCCCACCCAATTTTGTGTTTTCTCTCTTTTATTAAAAAAAAAAAACATGAAAATGAAATAAAAAATAAAAAATCAGTAAGACAAGCTGCAAAAATAAACAAAAACCTACCTCCTCTTTTTGCATAGATTCCTGAACCTTTCAGGGAGAGGTTTGATGGTGACATCCCACTTAGGGCTGAGAGTTTCTCGGCTCTCACTCTCTCACTCTCTCCACATAGTCCAGTTGAGGAACATAAACATCCTTAACAGTCCTTTAACTAAGCATAACACCTAAGGAGAGAGCAAAAATGTCTGGATTATATAGGGAGAAGCTTCTGGGGGGAGGGCAACCCAGCCCCTGGGCTGGAAAGTTTAGGGGTGGGGGCAGGGTATGCCACGTAGGGACTGAGGGATGCTGGGAGAATCTGAAGGCCAGGTCTGCTTTGATATGTAAAATATATAAAATACACACTTCTCCTTAGGGAGAGTTGAGTCCTGGTGTCTGCTTTTACTGGTTGTAACACCTGGCGGAGGCCACTTAGGGAAAAATTGAGCGCTGTCACCTGTCTTAACTGGGTTATCCAGAACTAACAAACTTGCCCTTGGGGACAATTCAGCATGAGAATGAAAGTTATTGACACGGAACATCTCAAAGAGCTTTGAGCTTCTATTCTGCCCATCTATAGATGTGTGACTGAGGCACACATCTTGCCGTGTCTTGCACGGCTTGGTCCTGGAAACCTGGGGCAGAGAAGGAATGAAGAAACAACAGACACCCTCAGAAAAGTAGGGATCTGGTGGGTTGTGCTTGCTCAGATGAAGGGCACCCACTGTGCTAAGAGAATCTTGGCTATACTTATAATGTATAGCTCAAGGGGAGGGGCTAGCTGGGCCCAGTGGGAGATCACTGTAGGAGAGCTGTCCCAGGCGAGGAAACTGGGCCCTGCATTTACACATTCATACTCCCACCAGGGGCAAAGTCTCAGGATTGCGGCGCTTGCCATCACCACGCTCACATCAATGAGACACACTCACCCAAGGATTTCCTCCGCTAACCCCACAACAGTCAGGGGAGAAACTAGCTCAAGGTCACACCGAGTGTGTCAGCTAGGTTCTGCTGTGGTAACAAATACCCCTAAAGCAACCTTTCCTGGCTTTGCTTCCCTGATGTTTGAATGGAGAGGTGCTCTGCTCCACCCCGTCCTCTGGCCCAGACTCAGGCTAAACGGGTAGTCATGACCTCAAATGCATCATGGGAGAAGAGATCGGGGTGAGTCACATATTGGCTCTGGAAACATCTGTACAAATGTGACCTATGTCGTTTTTTAAACGTACTTCATCAGACAAATGGAGTTTCACAACCACACCTGAATGCAAGAGGATGGGGTCCTGTGATACCATCAAGGGCCCAGAAAAAGGCTAGCTGGGCATTTGTACATGTCCCCAAGGTCCACCAAGGAGAATTAGTAGTAAACTTAACCTGTAATCATCTCCTGGCTTTGGATCTCATGGATCTTTTGCTGAAATCCTGTCCCCGGGGCTGTTTTTCACAGAAGTCGCTATGTCTATAATGACGAGGTATGCCCTGTGTCCCAGCAATGGTTGTTTAAAAGAGCTTGGTGTCTTATTCAAAGGCACCTATGGGTTGTCTGATGAGAGGACACAGAACCACACCAATGTCATCTGTCCAGACTGGTTTCATACCCTGGGACAAGGGACTAAGGTGTATATTTTATATATTTTACATATCAAAGCAGACCTGGCCTTCAGGTTCTCCCAGCATCCCTCAGTCCCTACATGGCATACCCTGCCCCCACCCCTAAACTTTCCAGCCCAGAGACTGGGTTGCCCTCCCCCGAGAAGCTTCTCCCTATTTAACCCAGACATTTTTGCTCTCTCTCTCTTCATCTCCTTTTACAGGCACCTTTTCTCTCTTTCTCTCCACCACCCTCCATGGCGACTCCCCTGACCTCCATCCTTGGGGCCAATGAACTCACCCGAGAACAGCTTCTCAATAAACCAGCTTTTAATATATTCTAATCTGGCTTGAATTGGCTCATTTCGCCAGTGGAGAAATAACCTATCACAGACCTCCTTTTCATCTGTCACTCGATGCCCTGAGTGATTCTTTTCCAGGCCGCAAACAACGGCTGTCAGACAGCATAGCCCAATAAGGAAGCCACACCCTCAAGTGGATACACCCTTAGGGCAAAAGTCACACAACGCCTTTGTCTCATTGCTACCTGAGGATCCAAGGCTTTAGAAGTTTGCTGACCTGGAAGCCAAGAAATCATAGTTCTGATCCCAGCTCTGCCCGTGACCTTGGTATTTGACCTTGGGCACTTCTATCTCTCTTCCTTGGCCTGAGTCACTCAATCTCCAGGGACAAAGGTCCCAGCCTAAGGATCATGAACCTGAGCACATTGAGTAACTTATAAGGTCTGTGTCTACGCAGAGACAACTGCTAGAAGTCTAATGGAGGCAAGGGCCTGGGAATCTAAGCCCAGTCAGCAACCCACCACCACCACCTGTGCAAGATGCACAATGGATGTAGCAAGGCCAGCTCATGGGTGAGCCTCCCGCCCTCTAGTGTTAGAGATGATATTTCTGCAGATGTGATGACTGGCTAGCCTATAGTACACCCAAAGAGTACCACGACTAACACAGCGTATATTTTCTAAGTACTGCCACTGTTGATAGAGAAATATACTGAAAAACAGCTTATTCTAGCATACATAGACCACCATTTAATTAACCCTTCCCAACTGTCTGCTATTCATGTTGCTCCTGGTTTTTAATTATTATAAATAATCGTGCCAGGAACACTTTCAAAACTGCTCAAGAAGAGTACAAAAAAAGTTACATAGCTTCCTTCCACCTATGGAATTACTAGCTCACAAATATCGTTTATTACTTTGGCCTTCTGCTTTGTAAATGCCCTATGCCTTCTATTGGAACTCTTCCCAGCAGGCGTTGGTGAGCTTCATTCTCCAGGGCAGAAGATTAGGCTGGAGGGATAGTTCAGCACTTAAAAGTTCTTGTTGCTTTCCTAGAGGTCCCAGGTTTAGACCCGAGCCCCTATATGAAACGGCTCAGAACTGCTTTGGAATTCCAGGTCCAGAGAATCCAGTGACCTCTACTGGCCTGTGCAGGTGTCCACCCACACACACACGGCATACAGTCACACAGACACAGGCACATAAATAAAAATAAAAAAAGCTGGGTGATGGCGGCGCACACCTTTAATCCCAGCACTTGGGAGGCAGAGGCAGAGGCAGGCAGATTTCTGAGTTCGAGGCCAGCCTGGCCTACAGAGTGAGTTCCAGGACAGCCAGGGCTACACAGAGAAACCCTGTCTCGAAAATAAATAAATAAATAAATAAATAAATAAATCTTTGGGAAGAGATTAGCTTAAAGAGAAAGAACAGGTGTTTTGTGTCAGTTAAGACTTCAATTCACTCTAAGCAGAAATCCTTAAATGCATTTTGAACCAAATAGAAATATTTCTCAGTCATGAAATCGAACGCTAAAGTCATAGGTTTGAGGGAAGGAAAGAGGCTTAGAAAAGCACACATTTCTCAGCACCAGCTTCGACCTCATGACCCAGCATAGCTGCCCAAGGGTTAGCCATCCTGTTAACATCCCAGTCACCAGGCAGGAAGAAGCCAACGAAGGCAGGTAACATTTTATTTGCATCCCACTGGCCAATCCCCCCATGACACGGCTGCATCTAACAGGGGATCAAGTCTATTGTGGACGACCAGGGAATAGTTGGGAGTTATAGTACTAAGGAAGGACAATATTAGGGGATGGTTAAATGATTTTGTCATGAAATTAACCCAGACTGAAAGCAGCACATATGGTCCGTGGAAACAGCATCCTTATTGAAGACTTGATAGTGCATTCTGCTTAGCCCAGCTCTGAAGTTGATTGTAAGGATGTACGTTGGCACACCATGGAGAGGCCAAGCTACTTACTGTTGCTTTAACAGAATACACTAACAATAGAGAAAGAAGTCTCCCGGCTCACAGCTCAAGGGTGCAGTCCGTCACGTAGGAAGTCAATGTGGCCACGGCGTGACGTTGCCAATTACATTGAATCAACTGTCAAAAAGCTGAGTGATAAATGCTGGTGCCCAGATCCCTTCCTTCACTTCATACGGTCCAGGGTCCCCTGCCCAGGGAATTGTGCTATCCACAGTCAAGATGGATCTTCCCACATCAATTACGTAGTACAGATAATCCTCTGCATGTTCAGCTAGAGGCTCATCTCCCAGATAATTCTAGATTCGCTTGGGCTGACAGCTAACATCACATAAACCCTCCCAGGCCACTTACTCCAGCCTGCCTGCCCCCTACTCACCTACTCCCAGTTCACCTGTTTCCCTTCGTCTCTGCAGGGCCAGCTTCTGATGGACGCTGAGAGCTTCCGACTAGGCAATGAGAACCTGTGGGCCTGGCTTGTGAGGCTACTGAGCGAAAAACCAGAATGGCTGAGTGCCAAGGTTAGGTTCTTCCTCCCTACCGTGGACGTGGACTGCAGCAATGAGGCCTCCAACCCTAAGGTCACTCACCATCAGCTCAGCAGGCTGTTTGCCCAAGGCCCGGCCACCTGGGAGTCTTTCATCTATACTCTGTGCTTGGAGCTTGATGTGCCTCTAGATATGGAGGTACCACTGCTGAGCATCTGGGGCCAAAGAGATGGTAAGAGCTCACCCGGGAGGTTCAAGGCTGCCAGCACAGCCTTGTGGCCTGAAGAACTTCAGAACCCGCAGTGATCCATCTGGTCACACAGAGAGGACATAGAGCCATATATTCCAAATGCCTTCAGTGACCAAAAGGCTTCCTTCTGCAAGGCAGCTAAAAGACCTCAACTCCTACTAATAAGCAGGGAAATTCGAGTGCTCCTTGGGCACTTTCTTGACCGTAGGACTGAGGAGCAGCACAGGATACTAAGGGACAAGAAATCCTTAGATAAAAAGTGGAGACTCAGCCATGAGCTCTACCAGTGTAGAGATGGGAGGAACATACTCATACATACATGCGCAGACAGCACACACATGCATATGAACACACACACACACACACACACACACACACACACACACACACACACACTGATCTGTGTTTCAAGATGGGTCAGGTGAGTAGCCAACATTGCTGTGACCACTGGTCCCCAAGGCGACAGTGCTACAATGCCCAAGGTGCACACTGGAGACAGTCCATGTCACCCCTCAGGCTCCTTCCCCCAAGAGGAAGAGAGGTGATGACGGAGAGGGGCGTGAGGTTGCCGGAGGCGGAGAATGGTTGAGCTGTGGGAGGAGCGGCCCAGCTTCTCAACCCCACCCCAGAAGTGGGGTTGAGGAGCTGGCTCCCTCAGCCCCTCAGTCCCGGGACTCAGGGAGCGCTGCTGCTGGGGGTGGGGAGCTGTAACACTCCAGGCAGATGCTGTCCCCCACCCCCAGCCACCTTCCCCACCAGAGCTGGTCGCTGAGCACCTCCACGGTGGAAGTGCTGTGTTCAGACAAACATCCTCATTACCATGTGCACTCGTGGTATACACGAAGTATACAGAAGTATACATATATACTTCTGCCCATTGCTGCCTGCAGAGTGCACCTCCTGCAACCTCTTGTTGTTCCTAGAGCAGACACCACTCAGAGCTACCCATGCACCCAATACTCTCAAGATACTGTATCCACATCCTCAGGGAATATGTCCTACTCCGTTTTACAGAATTCTCTAAGCAGCTAGGAGCAGGAGAGGAGAGCTGTTTTGGACATCAGCTGCACCATGGTGAGATTTGGGGCTGGGGTTTGGGGTGCCAGCTGAGCTGCTCAGTCTCCACCTTAAGCTAGTGGTGGCTAGTGACCACCGTGTCTACTCTATGTGTGGACCAAGCCCCATTTTCATCCCTCTCTGTGACTTTCAAGGCCTGCTACACAGCCTTTAAAGCAGGGATATAATTTGGAGACCCGGAAGAGACTGAGTATGGCTGGTCTCACCCCTCCAGATCCCTTGTCACCTAGGGAGCCTGTTCTCATGCCTCTGTCCCCACCTCACAGAACTGTAGGAAGGCAGGTATCATGTCGTGACTTTGATATATATAGACAAGGACCAGTTGCAGGCTCAACTAAATAATTGGAGGCTTCAGTCTCACAGAACTTGTGCCTTCCCTAATGGGCCTAGTGCTTCAGATGCCCTGCTGCGGGCTGGCTTAGAGCCTGGAGCTTACTGGTGCAACTATAGGAATTAGCCTTCTCACAACCCCAGGGTATTTCATACTTCTTTGCCTGGGCCCACTTGTGGAACAGAGCACCCCAAAAGTGTTGCCCGGGTCCCCTTTTTCTCCCTCATGCCCTTACTTCTTTTTTCTTTCCAGGTGTCAAACGTCCTTTTCAGAGCTATGGGTCCTCACCCCGTCGGAAGCACAGCAAGAAGCAGCAGCTAGGTGGGTTATGGGAGTAGGAGCCCCAGCCTAGGATAAAGTTGCCCTGAAGTTGCTCACAGATTCTGGGCCTTGCTCCTGGCTGGAAAGATCCAGCAGGTTGTTTTCCAAGGCTCCGAGAAAGAAAGACTGTAGGCCCTGAATGAGCAGAGGGGGAGACGGGATATTTCAAGGGCAGATTTATCATCTAGGCTCTTCCAAACTGTCCTCAAGGTTGTGGGAGCATGAGGGTGGGAACCGATGTGACCTCAGACCTGGGTCTCAGTGCATGTTGGGGGTGAGAGAGGATGGAGGGGATGAAGGTGTCTAGGAGAACCTCTGGGCAGGAGGCCCATGGAGACAAAGGGCACTGAGGCTAGGCTATGGGGAAGAGGAGAGGAGAAACAGCCTTCATCCTTCATCCTCCACCGGTGGTTTGGAATAGTCCTTGGCCTAGCCCTCACATGCACGCGCGCACGCGCACACACTCCACCAACCATGGGCATAGCCAGAAAATTCACATCTGTACAAAATAGACTACTACCTCAGTCCTTTCTAGGGGAGGGGGTCAGGGCTGCGCCTTTCCAATGACCTAGGAAGGAAGAAATAAAACATTTGGCATAGCAGGAACCCAGTTCCCATGGTTTGATTCACTGGTCCAAAGCCTGCAATTTGTTGGTGCCTCCTCTCAAGGGAAGGATGCCCTAGCCTTTGTCATCTTAGAGCTGATTCTCATAGATGTTGCAAAGCAAGCACCTCCCCTAGCTTACTGAAAACTACATCACCTGTATTGCCCTGGGAGAGAGGGGTGTGGCCCAAGGGCCCATCCCCACCTCCCTGGGTAAGTGGCTGCTGTGGGGGCCTATAATGCTGTGCAACCAGTTCCTCTGGGAATATGGACAGCCTAACACTCTCCATTGTACCCTTAACACTTGCTCCCAAGCACGCATAGCTGGGGGCTAGAGACAGCAGCAGGCTGATCATGAGACCCCGGGACATGTATCAGGTGTGAGCTGCTCCTACTCTCAGGCCATTCCTGTGCCCCTTGCAGAGTTGGCCAAGAAGTATCTGAAGCTCCTGAAGACCTCTGCCCAACAGTGCCGTGGTGGTACATGCCCAGGAGCATGGCATGCTCTTGACTCCCCACAGACCTACATTCCCCCAATTCTTCAGTGGAGCCGGGCTACAGCACCCTTGGATGCTCAGGAGGGAGCCACTATAGGAGACCCTGAAGCAGCCAATGACATTGATGTAAGCATCCAGGATCTCTTCAGCTTCAAGGCCAAGGGACCTCGAGTGACAGTACTACTGGGAAAGGCTGGGATGGGTAAGACCACTCTGGCCCATCGGCTCCGCTGGAGGTGGGCTCAAGGTCAGCTGGATCGATTCCAGGCTCTGTTTCTGTTTGAGTTCCGCCAGCTCAACATGGTCACGCAGTTGATGACACTGCCCCAGCTCCTCTTTGATCTGTACTTCAGCCCAGAGTCAGAGCCTGATGCTGTTTTTCAGTACCTAAAGGAGAATGCTCATCAGGTCCTCCTGATCTTTGATGGGTTGGATGAGGCTCTCCACGATGATTCCCTGGGTACCGACAATGCAGGCTCAGCCCTCACCCTCTTTTCTGAACTCTGCCATGGGAACCTCCTGCCAGGCTGCTGGGTGATGACCACCTCTCGTCCTGGGAAACTGCCTTCCTGTGTGCCCACAGAGGCAGCCATGGTGTACATGTGGGGCTTTGATGGGCTGCGGGTAGAGAAGTATGTTACCCACTTCTTCAGCGATCTCCTGTCTCGGGAATTGGCCTTGAAAGAAATGAGAACCAATGAATGTCTCCGGGGTATGTGTGCAGTACCTGCGTTGTGCAGAGTCACCTGCTTCTGCCTCCGCCATCTGCTTCCTGGAAGCTCTCCAGGACAGTCTACAGCCCTCCTGCCCACCATGACCCAGTTGTACCTGCAGATGATGGAAACTTTTAGCCCCAGTGGGACTCTGCTTGACACATCCTTGATGGGCCTTGGAAAGGTGGCCCTTAGAGGACTGGACACTGGGAAGGTCATCTTCTCTGTGGGAGACATCTCACCCCAACTGATGGCTTTTGGAGCTGTCCACAGCCTCTTGACCTCCTCCTGTATCCATACCCACCCTGGGCATGAAGAAATAGGCTACGCTTTTGTACACCTCAGTCTGCAGGAGTTCTTGGCTGCTCTGTATCTGATGGCCAGTGACACAGTGGACAGAGACACACTTATCGAGTATGTCACCCTCAATTCCCACTGGGTGCTGAGGACCAAAGGTAGACTGGGCCTCTTGAATCATCTCCCTACCTTCCTGGCAGGCCTGGCCTCCCACACCTGCCACGCATTCCTCTGCCAACTGGCTCAGCAAGACGAAGCCTGGGTGGGCTCCAGGCAGGCTGCTGTTATCCAGGTGCTAAAGAAGTTGGCTAGCCGAAAGCTCACAGGGCCAAAAATGATAGAATTGTATCACTGTGTGGCTGAGACCCAGGATCCGGAGCTGGCGAGGTTCATTGCCCAAAACCTTCCCTTCCACCTCTCCTTCCACAATTTCCCTCTGACCCGTGCAGACCTGGCTGCATTGGCCAACATCTTGGAGTATAGGGATGGCCCCATTCACCTGGATTTTGACGGCTGCCCACTGGAGCCCCACTGCCCAGAGGCTCTGGTAGGATGTGGGCAGGTGGAGAATCTCAGGTGAGTCCAGTCAGAAAAGAGGTTGGGAAGGGTGGAGAGACTGGGGTTTGGAGAATGGGAGACCAAGCAGTCTGGCAGAAAAACTGGATTCAAGTCTTGACTTTCAGAAAAGAATGTCCCATCCTCATTTAGAGTGCAATATACTGTGCCTTGATCAGACCCTTGTACCTTTGTCTCTTGCCTGTGGCTTCTTGACTCTCATATCTCCCTGGCAATCAGAGACTGGAGTGTTAGATATGGGCTGTGCTTCACAAAGCTGTTTGACCTTGGACAAGTTATGTATTACTTCCCTTAAGGGTGTTTCTCCACATCTTCAGTGAGTTCACAAGTCAGGAGGGCATTGGGAGAATGCAGTAAAATGGTGGATTCTCAATGTGGCATCTGGTCCAAGGCTCTGTGTCTATCAGTTAAAGAAAGTGCAAAGTGACAGGCAGTGGTGGTACACGCCTTTAATCCCAGCACTTGGGAGGCAGAGGCAGGTGGATTTCTGAGTTCTAGGCCAGCCTGGTCTATAGAGTGAGTACCAGGACAGCCAGGACTATACAGAGAAACCCTTTCTTGAAAGAAAGAAAGAAAGAAAGAAAGAAAGAAAGAAAGAAAGAAAGAA
>JADRCD010184735.1:0-25801 GCA_019843815.1 Montemys delectorum
TGTGTGTGTAATAGCCAATCAGTCCCAAGGTCACAGTTTTGTAAGATTGCAGCTGGCTTAATCAATGAATCTTACAACTCTAGTAAACATTTAGTCACCAGAACTAACACAATACAAAATAGTGTTGATTTTGTAATGGATAAATAATTGTACATTGGGACATTGGGTGAAGAACGACAGTAATATATGCTGAAGAAACTGCAGCAGGAAGAACATGAGTTTGATGTCAGTCTTAGGTTTAGAGCAATGGCTGTGTATTCAATAGCATTTGCTGCTATATCAGAGGACCTGAGTTTAATTCCCAGAAGCTACTCAAGGCAGCTCAATGCCTTCAATAGCTGAAGCTCTGGGAAATCTGTTGCCTGATTCTGGCCTACACAGCTACCTTCTAACTTATGATGCAAATACATACACTCACACATACATTCCAAATACAAAAATGTAAATAAAATGAAAAAAACAATCTTAAAAAAATGATTTTGTGCCTGGCAGTGGTGGTGCACACCTTTAATCCCAGCACTTGGGAAGCAGAGGCAGGCAGATTTCTAAGTTCAAGGTCAGCCTGGTCTACAGAGTAAGTTCCAGAACAGCTGGAGATACACAGAGAAACCAAGTCTCAAAAAACAAACAAACAAACAAACAAACAAACACACAAACAAAGGTTTTGCAGACCACTCAACTGGGAAAGTCCAGGGAGTGGTCTTGATCAAATTCATCTCTTTGTTAGTATTTAATATAAATATTTAATTTAAATATTGCTTCAAGCTTGGTCCCCCCTAAATTATTTTACATTGAATAATGTAAAATCTCTCTAAATATGTTGCACAAATTATTCCAACCAAGTATATGTTATATATATTTATATATATATATATATATAAATATATATATTATTCATTTTTCTTTAACTCTTTAGAGAGAACAATGGCTCATCATAGACTACTAAAATTTCCCCAAAATATGTATATAGTATATCATAATTATTCATTAAATATTGGTTAAATAAATGAATCTCAGACATGATTCTCTCTCACTCTCTGTCTGTCTCTCTCTCATACATAGTTGCTTCTTTTTTTATTTAAAATGTACTATTTAACAGGCAACTTTGCTAACTAGGATACTGGTAAATTAAAGACAAAATACACTTTCTTATCCTCTCTTATACAAGAAATCACCAAGCTAGTTGAACAGCTACACAATGTAAGTACACAGAGTTCAACAGTTTTCCTTGGGAAACACTTTGAATGTACACGTATTTGAGCACAGTCCACTTTAATTCCTTCATAACTGTAGTCTTGGTTTCCTCACTGGGAAGTGAGACATAATCAAGAGATTATTAATGGGCAGAAAAAGAAAGAAAAAATCTGGCTGTGATAATTTGAGGGATAACGTGTCACCAAGTACCAGTGATTTTTTTTTCCATTCATCAGCTACAAATATTAGTTCGAACATCTAACACATTAAATGCAGGGTAAAAATGAGCCATAAACTACAGACATTAGTTAATGATATTTGACTTGCTTATAGATCATTGCTTAAGGTGAAATGTTACTTTTTTTATTAATCATTTGTCTCAACTTCCTTATAAATAGCAAACTCTAAAGATATTATTTGTCTGAAATTCATCCTGCTTTCAAATGTTCTATGTTTATTTGAGGCATCTAAGATGGAGAAGAATCAATTATTTTTAAGGAGGACTACCTCCCAGAGACTGTGATGGACCTTTTCAGTAGATTACAGGCAGGAAACGTGGGTATTGGATTTTACATATTGTTCATTAAATACTACATCTAGAATTTCATGAACAAAAGATCATTGTATGAGAAGACACATGCTACAGGGTCTAAACATGTAGTGTCTAACACTAGGAAATATAGAAAAAATATACATTATAATGAGAGTGAGCATATATTAATAAAAATACCATAAATTATAAGATCATATTTTCTTCTTTGCCAGCTGTAGCCTGCCCATTCCAGCACTGAAAAAAAATCTTATTCCTACCTCCTCCTGGATAGCCTAGACTGTAAGTGTGTACTACTATACACAGCCAGTTTACAATGTAGACACTTCAAGTTGCCTACCTAAGGTCACTCCTCCAATAATTATAGGAGCAGTAGTAGTTCAAGTTTAGCTCAAGGTGAAAACTCATTTTCTGGATTTATGTAAACAGCAATGTTTGTGCTCTTAAGGTTATTTCTTCTTATTGGAGTGTAAGTCAGGTAATGAAGTTCCAGGTGTTTTTGCAGTCAAAGTGTGTGCACCTGAGTAACTTAAAATTCTAAGACCAGATGAGTCTGAGCCTTTCTGCTATGTTCCTTAGGCTGAGATTTCTATCAGCCAATGATTTTCTTAGTTTAAATTTAATGCTGACTCCATTCAGGCAGAAAATGTATTTGAAGACAATGCAAAATGTACTGTGTTATTTCCCTACGGCTTCCTCTGCACAGTAGGCCTTGAGCAAAAGTCATTTGTAGGGAGAGACAAACAACCAAATTAATTTTCCAATGTAAAAATCTATTGTGTTTCTTTCTAAATTGTTTCTACTAAGTATTGATTTCCCGATTCTTATTATTCATCTTCAAATCACAGGTCTCAGTGCAGATTTGCTTACGTTCTGCTGACAAAATTCATATCAAACGAAATAGGAAAACAATCTCACTATGGTGCATGCCATTTTTCTATCCAATGGAACCTCATAAATTGCTGTTAGGAATAAACTACAGTGAATGAGAAAGAAAGAAGTGAAAAATTAAAGGATTACAAATGGTAAGTTGATCCAGTGATTTCTTTCCCTTCACAATGGGAGACTTTGGATGTTTTGAAGTGAAACCATTTCATTGCTCTTTTTTTCATGTAGTCACTATTTGTTTTGGGTTGCATTTTTGTGCTGCTGCGATAAAAACACTAAAGAAAATCAACATGGGAGAAAAAGGGGCTTATTTGCCATTTAGGTTACAGTCCGTCCTGGAGAAAAGCCAGGGAAGAAATCATGGAGAGAGAAACTGAAGCAGAGAATGTGGAGAAGCATTGCTTCTGGGCTTCCTTGCATGCCTGGCTCATTTTGCTTTCTATAACAACCCTGGACCATATGCAAATGAGTAGAAACACCTACAGTGGCCTGGACTCTCTCAGATCAGTCAGACATCTAGAACATGTCTCACAAATGTATGGCCACAGGCTAATCTGATGGTGGCAAATACTTAATTAAGGTTCTTTTATGTTTGTGTCAAGGAAATAACTAAGCATCCCAGCATGTTTAGGAAATTTTGAAAAATAAAATAGCATTGTATTGATGTATTTGTCATGGCTTTATAGTATTTAATCAATCTATAAGTCAGAAAGCTATGAAGCTTACAACAGTTATCAAAAATAGATAACAACATAGACTTTTCTCTGTGTTAGAAATTAGCCTTGATCCTCATGACTACTTTGTCTATGGTAAAAATTTTCATAGCACTTTCAATGGTGTTCAATTATTGCATAACCCCGTCAAAAGATGCCAGAATAAGGATAAAAGGGAACTGATTCTTTGAGACAAAGAGACCAAACTGTATCTTCATATTCAATAACAGAAATCAGAAACACAAAGAAAGGAACTTAAAATTAAAAACAGGATCACTTTGGTATTGTAAGTATGTAGACAAAGATAATTTGGAAGCTGGAATATCATAAGTTTGTGAGCTTTTTAGATAATTTAGTAGCCCCAATATTCACCTGTTGCCTCTTCCTTTCTCTTTCTCTCAATATATATATATATATATATATATATTACATATAATTAGGTATTATATGTGTGTATGAATATGTTCATATATACATATTTATGTAATATATATGTATATATTTATATAGTTGGTGATGCAGTTCAATTGAAATGTACTTGTGTAGCTTATGAAAGTTGTGGGTTAAATCTCTGAAGCATTCCACAAGAAAAAATAAAGATAAAAACACACCAAAGAAACAAAAACTTGTGAGATTAGAAAAGGTATATATGCTTAGAAAAGTTGGTAGTATTTAGCAGGCTACCTGTCCAAAATCTCAGCCTGCCTATTAGCTTATTGCTAGTGTTCTTTTTGCTGTCCTGCTGCAGCTGACATACAAAGATATAAGTGTCTGAATAGGAGCCTGTAAGACTTGTCTAATTTATGAATGTCTTGTTAAGCCCAAAATGTATTTTAAAGATTATGAATATTGTCTTATGGCTTCAATGTCCTCAATGTTCTGGAAAATTTTCCAGAGAAGAATTCTAGGATGTGTAAAGCTTAGGGTTTCAGCATTCTTGGGCTTCCTCCAGTACAGAGAGCTTACATAACAATTTAGTTTACATTGTCCTCTATAACCTCATAATTGTTCTTACCTCATGTAATTTTGTCTAGACAGTAATACATTTGAATTTGTCATTTAATACAAATAATGTGATATTGGAATTTTAAGGCAATATGTCCTTTAAATTTCCTGCACAGTTAAGACCTCATTGAGACATAGATTGTAATTGTATAGGTCTGGAGTATTTTTTAAGTTGAGAACAAGTTTACAAACAATGTGTATGGTACTGCTATAGAGTCAAAGTACAAGGATCAAGGGTCTAAAGTCAATGTCTTACCCTGATGTCCGGGGCCTCAGAAAAGTAATTAAGTCAATATAATTTACATGAAAACAATCAATAGAAACATGGGGGTGGGTAACACACAAGAAGTCAAAGACTACATGAGTGCAAGTGATTAAGTTGGCCATCAGTATTAACAGACGCTTTTAAGTAAGTTTATGAAATACGTGTCAAAATTCCTGCATGGGGGATAACAGAAGACCCTATTTAGGCATCATGTTTTGTTCTCATTGATCAAGTATGGTTTTACAAGAACTAGGGAAGTATTATACGTTATTGCTATGAAGAATCACCGTGCTCAATGTAACTGATACAAGGAAGGTTTTTATTGTGTGGGCACGGGATGCTTACTTTTCCAGAGGACAAGTGAATAACAATCATGGCAGGAATATAGAAGCAAGCAAGAAAACATGATGCTGGGGAAGAAGCTGAGAGCTTGTACCTCATCCAAAAGTTTTGCAAAGATAATAATAACTAGGCTGGCTGTGAATTTTTGAACCATTTAAAATCTACCTCACACTGATACAAACATTCACACAAACCTCCAAAAACAAAGTTACACTTCTTAATCCTCACAAAAGAGTTGGCCACAAATTAGAGACCAAACATTCAAATATATAAGCTTATGGAGGATTTTTTTATTCGAAATTTCTATCACACCTTACTAGAAAGTAGGTGTAATGGAAATAAAGATGTGGCTAAGATTATTCTGGACTGTTGCATGAGACTAGTGAAATGCAATCGTCTACTGTTATAAATCATTGTAAGTCTCTAGTCTTATCTCTAGCATACTGGATGCTGACTCAGGTATCCTTGAGAATAGAGGGGAGCAGAACAGGCTTTCCTAATGAGACTGTAGAGTCTCCAGATGTTTTGAAAATTTCAATGACATTAGCATGGATGATGTTCCTGCCCAGCATTCTGTAAGATAGATGTGAGGTTGAATTAGAGGCCTGGTTGGGAAATCATTATGTTCCCATGGGAATCAGCAGTGGTCTTAAAGCAAAACATACTTTTAAAAAAAGAATAATATTTTGCCTTGAGTACAAGAAAACTGAAGTTTTAGAAGTAGACACCACAAAATTTATTCTAAAGAGTAGCTGAAATTCAATTCCCGAATAAGGCAATTTGTTCTCACGTTTGGACCAAAGGCCTTGCCACTACACTGTGTGGTCTCTTGCCAGAGTTGCTTGTTTGATGCTCTTTTGAATATAAAAGGTTTTGGAATATGTTACATTCTCATATTCAAAACAGACAGGAAATAATGTGAAGCTAACTATGTGCTACTGATACATTAGAAGTCATCAAGATTCAAATAGGGGAAGTTAGAAAATGTCTCTAACCCTAATATTGAGGGGAAGGAGCCTTGTGTGCTCTCATTCAGGATAATCCCAGAATCACATCTCTAAATGGCATGTGCTGAAAGCTAAAGGTTTCACTGAATTTTCTTATGTAAGCACATAATTCCGTAAACATTAAATCATAAAATTACAAAAACTACAATGTCTTCTCAAATTTACAATTACTTAATACTTGAATTAATGTTTGAGTTAAGGAGCTGGTATAGAATTTCTCTTCATTGCTAAAAATAAGGCTTAAAATTATACCACTGGAGGGGTGGGTACTGAGATGGTAAACAAGTTAGCTCACATGCCACACAAACTGATGTCATTGATAATGGGACCCTATCTTCTTAAAGATAGGGCCTCAAGTAGCCCAGTCTGGCATTGAGCTCATTATACAGCCAAAGAAGGCCTTGCACTGATTCTTCTGCCATCATGTCTCCAGTGCTGATTTTATGGTGTTCTAAGAATAGAACCCAGGAGCCTAGGACCTTATGTTTGCTAGGTCGATGTTCTCACCACTGAGTTGTATACTCAGTTCCTATTGGAACCTAAATTTGAATTTGCACCTGAAATAGTCCTGTGATGATCTCTAACCCTGTACCATAGGACACAGGAGGACACAATTCTGGCAACTCACAAGAAATAATAAATAACGTTCTAAAATTTAAAAGAATCATTAGTTTGATAGTAAAAGTCCCACTCCTTTATTTTGAAATACAAATTTTTTCCAAATTAAACTGATGTTGTACAATTCTATGGTTTGTTGGAAAATTGTATAAAACATTACAGTTATTTTACTGTAATAAGAAAAAATAATCCTCTCAAATAAATTCCAGCCTTCTTGGATCCATTGGCCTTGGAAACCATCATGGGTAAGTATATTTGAGCAAGGGATTAGTCAGCTCAACTGTTTCTGTCCACTGTTAGGAAGGGGGAAATGGAAAAAAAACTGTAATAACATATCACCCTTTAATCTCTGAATAGCAATTAATGAATCACTATTATGTCTAGACATCTATCAAAATGATCAGAAAATCTTCATTGAAATGTAAGAACTGGCTGATGATTATATAGAAACCAGAAATATTTCTCAAAGCATGTTTATTCCAGGCAGCAGGTATTCTGCTGTCTTTATATATGCTAAGGATACTTTTCTCATTTTTAGAAATAGAGAAAGATAAAGGGAAGAGTCTCAAATATATTATCACTTCATATGAAAACACTTGATATATTCAGCAAGAGATTTAGTGAGAATCACCCAATTAGTATATCTTTTACATATTTATGAAGAAGGCCATGATAAATTTATAGGTGGAAGCATCTTATCTAAGATGTAACATGTAAGAAACTTTTTATTAGCAATGACAAACATACTACTCAGTTAAGAACCCACACTCCACAAATGCCCATGCGACTGTCCCTAGTGTTTCCTGTTCTAAATACTGTTCTCATTAACTTGTTCAAAGTCTCCAGTCCTCACCTCTCATCAAGGAATCTTCTTTTGGCAATAAATAGAAACTATTATAAAAACCCATAACCAATCAAAATATAGAGTTATGGAACCAGTCACAATTAATTCAACTATAGCACAACAAATGCACCTAAGATTCTGAGATAATTATTATAGGTGGGAGGAACGTTTGTAGGGGCTAGAAAAACAGGATGTACACTGTAATATTTCACCTAGAACTGTCAGAACCTACACCAATGAAGTCTTACCATCATTGGTTTCTGAGCATGACCTGAAAAAAGAAGGTACCAGTATACATGGATACACCAAATGGGTACGCTCATGAGACTGCAACACTATACACATAACTACAGGCAAATAAGGAAAGGTAAAAATAAGAGAAATTTTCTCGTCCAATTGGTTAGGCAACACTAAGTCATCAGTCATTCTTGAAAGCATATATACAAGTAACATTATACAAGCTGAGTAAGTTAAAAAAAAAAAAAAACTAAAGCAAAAGAGGCCATGAATTTTAAAGACAGCAAGTGGGTTGGTGCATCACAGGATAGAAATGAAAGTGGTAATTGATGTAATAATAGTATAATCCCAAAAAATTAAAAATATATTATTATCTTGAAGGTGTATGAATGTATGGATAGACTGATAAATCATGTCAAATAAAAGAAACCAAATAATAATTAGAAAAATTTAGCATTGCACTTGAAAATATTGTAATATCTTCAGGTCATTCAATTTTCTGGATGTTTGATTCACAAGTTAAGTTCCTCATTCAGTTTTATCAGTTAAATCATTGATATTAAAATCTTCCAAGAAAATATAATGAATACATAAGTCTCTTTATTTTTTACAAACAAAAGGAGAAAAAATATAAGCAATAAGACACACACTGAAACTTTTCAATCATAATAGCATTTAACAAGTCAAAAATAGAAGAAAAAGCTGGAGCATATTACTAAATGTTTAGAAACAAAACCATATTTCTATATAACAGATATTTGACAACATATCATATTACATACAGTATCACATTTGTAAACAATTTTTAGTAGAAATATACAAAGCTGAAATACATACCAAAAGAGTCGCACCAGTTTATGACTTACTAAATTGTGTGATTTGTCACTGAAATAGATTACAAATAAAATATTTAGGACAATAGGTTCATATTAGAAATGTTTTCAGAAAGTACATGAAGAGAACAATAACATTAAAAAGTAACAGAATGTACATGAGCAAAACCTACTCCAGTTTCTGGTGACTACATCAAGCAACATTATCTCTTAGTGGATTGAAAATCCTGTATACACTTCAGAAAATCGTATGGTAGTCTTATAAAACTAGATATGTTCTCTTAGGAAATTATTGCTTGAATTCTTGTTTATATGAATGACTTAAAATCACAGATTTTCATTTATAGTTCAATTGATTTTTCATGATATTCTATATTCAGAAAGCCATGGTGTCTGTGCATAAGTGGTATATTCATCAAAAGAACAAGTGAACTATGTAACCACACAAGAGAAGGCTTAAGCCAGAAGGTCACTGTGCCTTGAGAGATCCCCATCTTAGAAAGCTGCTTTCTGTATATAAGACACAAATCCTTGGAAACATATCCGTGTTTGAAAAGTGGAACTCAGTGAAAGACAAAGTGCTAAAGAGTTGGAGAGACAGTAATTTATTTTGCTTTTTATTTGTTTATATTTGCTATAAGAAGCTATTTACTTTGATATTATGATGACTGTGTATGGCACTATTTAAGCCTTCAAAACACTATAGAATGAATCATATAAGTTAAAAATAGAACAAAAGAAAGACTATGAGCATCATGAAAACCAGGCAAAAATTGGTAACAAGTTCCAAGTTACACAAGAACAGTGTCATGGAAACATTAGTTTCAGTAGTATTGATTTTCATTACTTACTTTTCTTTTTGCTGTGATAAAATACTTGATGAGAACATGTTAAGGAGAGAATAGCTTCTTTGAGCTCACAGAACAGATTGAGCCAGTCTTGGTGAAGGAGAAGGCATAATAGCAAATGTATGAAGTAGTTGGTTACAATGTATGTGAAGTCAGAAAGCACAGAAAGGAATATTGGTTCTCAGATCATATTCTTTTAGAAACATTAATGTTTGCAAGACTGTGTGTGTGTGTGTGTGTGTGTGTGTGTGTGTGTGTGTGTGTGTGCGCGCGCGTGCGTGTGCGTGTGTGTGTGTGTGTGTGTGTGTGTGTGTGTGTGGTTTTTTTTTCTGTGTGTAAATGTGTGTAAATGTGTGGACATGTTTGTCAGAGTGCATTTGCTGTGGTCAGAGCACAGTCAAGTGCATCAGTTGTCAGTTCTTGCCGATTACCTTGCTTTGGTCTATTGTTCTACATAGACTATGCCAGGCTAGCTGGCCTTAGAGATTCTGGAGTCTCCTGCTTGTACCTTCCATCTTGATGCAGAAATTCTGGTATGAATGGCATGTTATGCCATGTTTCCTTGGGTTCTGGGAACTGAACTCATATCTTTTTGTTTCAGCAAGTCCTTTACCTCCTGAGCAAACTTGTCAGCTTTCAATTTCTTTTCTTTGTATTTAAGGCTGAGACATTAATGGAAAGTTACTGTGCATATTCATATCAGATCTTCCAGCATCAGATTAAGTTTCCAAGATGCCCAGAAGTTTGTATCCTATGTGATTACAAATCCCATCAAGTTGACAGTATTAACCATCACTTGACCTAGATGACTTTATGGATGGTAGTAGATTATAAACCCGAGAATAATGAGTTATTTATATGCAATTCATTCCAGTTGATATGGACGTTTCCTACAGACTGATGAATTAAGAGCTCTGGTGATTTTGTATATAGATTCTCAAACATGACTATTCAGCAAATATAAGTTGTGATTGCATGAACTACCTAGTACCCTTAGACCTCCCAGGCACTAAACCACCAACCATAGAGTACACATGGTAGGACTTATGGCTCCAGCTGCCTATGTAGCAGAGGATGGCCTAGTTGGTCATCAATGGGAGGAGAAGCCCTTGGTCCTGTGAAGGTCCAATGCCCCTGTGTAGGGGAATGCCAGGGCCAAGAAGCGGGAGAGGGTGGGTTGGTGAGTAGGGGGAGGGGAGATGGAACATTTTTTTTTCCCCTGGAGGTGAAACTGGGAAAGGAGACATTATTTGAAATGTAAATAAAGAAAATATCTAATAAAAAAAAGAAGAAAATAAGTCATGATTGCCATTTTTCTCACTCTTCAAATATACTGGTAAGTAAATTTGGGGGAAAAAGTTATAATGACTCCCATGGTGTGAATTAGAGCCATCTTTTCCTCTATATCCCCTAATCACGACCTCATCATGAGAAAGACAGCAGGCAAATCCCATTTAATGAATAGTCTACAAACCACCTGATTAGTACACCTCAAAACTCCACGATCACTCAAAGGAAGGGAAGTGATACATTGCCACAGAATAACAATAGGGTAAGGATATGAGAAGATTAAATACAGCTTATATATTTATAATATATAAATTATATTTAGTTGTCTTATGCACAACTGTGGAGGGTAGAAAGTCAAATTTAAACAACATCACAGCTTGCAATTAATAATATATCAGTACTAACTTATTAAAAGTGACAAGTACAGAATAATAATAAAATATTGCAATATTCAGATAATAGGGTATATGGTTGGCAGAAATCTGCACTGTCTTTAGAATTTTTCTATGAGTCTGAAAACTTCTAAAAGTAAATTAAATTAGACATGTCAAAAATCACAATGACACAGAGAACAGAACTAAAAGCTAGGTATTTATATCCATCCATCAAAATTTTCCCTAATACATTATTTATCTATTTTATTTACTCAAATTATAAAAACATACTAGTAATACAGTAACTACTGAAAGTATAATCTATTAGAATTAAAATGCTCACAAATATCTACATCAGCTCCTTAAAAATTTCAGTTCAAACAAGAACTCTGGTATAGTTCAATAATTCCAGTAACTCAGGTAGTACAAACAAACTAGAGAGTCTATGATTCTAAGCTAGCCTGTGGTAGATAAAAGGAGTCTATTCAGAAAATGAACAAATTTCAGCAAAACAAGTATATCAAGAAAGGCTGCCTTTCAGCAGCTCATATCACATCCTGTCCTGCTTGTCCTTGTAATTTTGCAGAAAATTATGTAGCACAATTAACAAAGCAGGATTTCTGCAGTATGATTCTAAATGCCAAACACAAAGTAC
The DNA here is from genome assembly GCA_019843815.1 of Montemys delectorum. Taxonomy (NCBI): domain Eukaryota; kingdom Metazoa; phylum Chordata; class Mammalia; order Rodentia; family Muridae; genus Montemys; species Montemys delectorum. Next base: position 11,664 of record JADRCD010184735.1, read on the forward strand.
TTTGATTATAGGCAAATAGCTCATAGATAGTTTTAATTTCTGCTATTAATTATATTCTTCAGTCTATTTGTAATTAAAAATGAAAAGTAATTCTGCAGTGGCAGAATAAGAAAAATGAAACTTGAATATAAATTAAATGATTTGGTAAGTGTTAATTGCTTTTTGACTTTTGTAAGTTTAAGTTATAAACACAAAGTAACACTTTTCATTACGGCGTTTGTCACACATATGCGACTATATAATATGTCCTTTAGAGTCCCACCTACCCATCTTTTGTTGATCTTCTTCCTCCCTTCTCTTTTCCTAGCTTCTTTATGTCATGACTTCCCACACCTAAAACTCTGCCTTCTCTCTCAATTTTCTTTGTTGTATACTCTTTCTATCAATCTATCAATCAATTAATCTATCTATCTTTCTATCAATTTATCTATCTACCTACCTATCTATTTCATTAACAGATATACACATACACACACACATGTGTCTCTCATATAAAGAAAAACATACAATTCTTATTGTTATGAGTTCACATTATTAAGATTGACATAATGATTTCCAGTTCCCTCATTTTTGACTATCATAATTTTTCCTTTATCAATAAAAATACATTGCATTTATGTACTACTTTTTCTTTATACATTCATTTGAATGAACATAAAGGAAAATGAAGAGCATACCTATCATTCTGTTTCAGAGATGTTTAATGAAACAATCAACTTCTAATATTTACACAAAAAAGGGTCAAAAACCAGATCAAACACTAATTTGTTATCTAGTTTGTCTACTTCCCTATGTAAGGTGTTGATATCACTGCCAGACTATCAATTTGATAGTTAATGTTGATTATCAACCTAAGAAGATCTAGAATAAGATCTAGCAGACAAAACCCTTAAAACGTGTTTATTTGGGGGGTATTTAGGAAGGAAGTCCCAAACTTCAGTGTTGGTGGGGAATTGTACTGAGGAAAGAAGACAAAACTAGTTCCATCTCTTTTGGAACTCTTCACTCTAGGTACAATGTGGTCATCTGGGTCAAGGCCCTATTGATATTACCTCCCTGTCTTGATGTACTATGCCATCTACCATAATACAAATAAAGACTTTTCCTTAAATTGACTCTTGTTGGGTATTTTGTAAAAACAATAAGCAAAAAGTAATTAATACAACCTATTATCTATTTATTACAAATATTGTTCATATTTGGACAACTGTAACAAATTCATCAGGCATCATGACCATTTATTTCCAGATATCAGCCTAACTCTGAATTCAGCTTGAAAGTTAAATCACATCTTTACCATTGTGTGGAGAGAGTGTATTTATGTCTCACTCCTCTCAGCCTGGAGAAAGTCCCCAAGGATCTATGGAGGGTTGGTAGTGTTTAAGATCCTATTGCTCTAATTCAATAATACTTTTCCAAGTGCAAGTTCTTTCCTGCTACTGGTGAGTATGAGCCTATCTTTAAAATATGGGCTTATACTCTGATGCATTTTCATCCTAGTTTCACATTCTGTCTCATAACATAATGATAATTTGAACATGATATTATTTACCTGCTACTACCTTGTGTTTTTCTTTGTTATTATTTTATTTTGTTGGGATTATAATAGAATTAGCTAACTACCTTCTTTCCTTTCTTCCTTCCAAACTCTACCATATACACCTTTTTCTTCTCTTCATCATAATGTGTACACATAGTTTGTGCCTCTCTGTTTTAAAAAAGAAATTCATCTCACATTTTGAGTTATTTCACAACTTTAAGATTTTTCTTTGAAATTATTCTGTAAATGTTTACACAACACACTGTCATATCTTAATAGAAAGAAACTAAAAATATGTAAAAAAAAACATATGTTGAATTACCTCCTTTATGGTAGTCAGTAGAGGAGTCATGTAATATACTCTAGCCTGCAGTTATCTCCGATTTTCTGAGAACAGTATCACTATAGACTGAGCATAATAACATGTAAAACAGTTGATCTGAAGATTCTGCAAAATTTAATATAGAGTTTAGACACTAAAAGGAGTATAGGAAATTAATTTTAAAGGCTGTGGTGGTTTGAATTGGTTTAGCTATCTATTCAAAAGTATATAGGCCACTAACTATGGTGGTTTGAATGCTTGGCCCATAGAAAGTAGCATTAGTAGGAATGTCCTTATTGGAGGAGGTGTAGACTTGTTGGAGGATGTGTGGACTTGTTAGATAAACCATGCCACTTGTGAGGCAGGCTTTGAGATCTCCTATTCTCAAGCTCTGCCCATCATGGGATAGGGCACATCTGTCTTAACTAAACATATACAATTTTAAATTCTGTCAGTGTATTGATTTAAAGATTAACTAAATCCTTAATTTAACGTTTGTGTTAAATGCATCATGCAGGTCTAGAGTTCCAAGCAACATCTGCTGACTAGAATCACATCTGGAACATTTATAATTATAAATTTGTCCATTTTATAAAACTCATTTTATATGAAACCTTTGCATACATATTAATGCAAAAATGTATTAGATCTTCCCTAAGGATGATCTGATAATTATGGAAGTTTAAATGCAAATATATCATATGATAGTTTGATATAAAATCTTCTGCCTAAACAATCATTAATGAACCTAGTGTTCTCTAATCACTGGAATGACATTTTGTCTTTTATAATTAACCCCCAAATAATTAAAGGTCATAGCAAGACTATTTCATTTGAAAAATCAAAGCTATAGTTATTGATTTTTTTGAGATATTTTCCTGCTTCATATTAATTCCTTTTTAGAGTGGTAACTAGATAGTTTCATTCAGGATTTTAATGTAGTGCTTGGATAGAGAGTAGGTTGGTGAGCAGGGGGAGGGAGAAGGAATAGGTTTTTTTTCCAGAGGGGAAGCTAGGAAAAGGAAGAACATTTGAAATGTAAATAAAGAAAATATCTAATAAAAAGAAATGTAAATAAAGAAAATATCAAATAAAAAACATTTCAAAAACCTGTTACTTCTAATTTACTTTTGAAAATGAATAAATAATACACTAGTTCATCAAATGATTATGTAAGAAATGTTTAACAGCATATTTTTATGGTAGAGTTGAGAGGGAAAACATTAAAAATGGTCATAAAACTGCTCTCCTTCAACACTTACTTGATCACCTAGTATTCATAAACATTTAAAGAAGCTGATATAGTCAGTATTTTCTATACTAAAGCAGAATTTTCAGTGGGCATTCTTGCCAAGCATGTTTTTTTTCTTATCTCAAATAGAGTAAGTACTACATGATTATAAATACGAAATGAAACTTATTAGAATTCAAAATTTTATATATATTTTGTGGTCTTAACCAGATATAGTACTTTATTTTACAATCAAAGAAGAAACACAGCTCTCATGGGAATCTTATAATATTACTTGTATATTCCATTCTCATGAAATAATTACTCCTGAACATTGTGGCTTTTTCCATTGTCCTTCTAATCCCATCAGTCTACTAAAGAGCATCTCAATGGTTCATTTCAATACACATGAGGTGTAAAGAAAGAGTTTCTTATGTGTTAAGTCAAGCCTTCTTAGCCATTCTGATTGGTGTGAGGTGTAATCTCAGGGTTGTTTTGCTTTGCATCTCTCTGATGACTAAGGATGTTGAACATTTCTTTAGGTGCTTCTCATCCTTATTCATCAGGGAAATGCAAATCAGAACAACCCTGAGATTCCACTGCACTCCAATCAGAAGAGCAAAAACCAAAAACTCAGGTGACAGCAGATGCTGACAAGGATGTGGAAAAAGATGAACATTCCTCCAGCAATGGTACAACCACTCTGGAAATCAGTTTGGTGGTTCCTCAGAAAATTGGATATAGTACTACCCGAGGACCCAGCTATACCACTTCTGGGCATATACCCAGAAGATTCTCCAACATGTAAGAAGGACATATGCTCCACTATGTCCATAGCAGCCTTATTTATAATAGCCAGGAACTGTAAAGAACCCAGATGTCCTTCAACAGATGAATGGACATACAAAAAGTGGTACATTTATACAATGGAGTACTACTCAGCTATTAAAAATGATGAATTCATGAAATTCTTAAGCGCATTGATAGAATTAGAAAATATCATCCTGAGTGAGGTAACCCAATTGCAAAAGAACACTCATAGTATGTTCTCACTGATAAGTGGATATTAGTTCAAAAGCTCCAAATAACCAGGTGTCAGGGACGCTGTGCTGAGCAATGGGGAATAAAATGGTGGGAAGGGCCTGCATACCACCAGAGCTCCAGTACTCTGGCTGGGTGGACGTGGGAGACTATTGAGTTCTCCACACTACTGGGTGGGCTTCCATGTGAGAAGCCATGGTATCCCATTCTGCAGGGGTGAACTGGGTGTAGTCCTGTGGGCTCTTAGTCTTGGGCATTCCAGACAATGCTGGATACCATGGAAGAGCTGAAAATGAAGTGGAGGCCCTAGGGGACAGCTCAGTCAGCCCTGTCGCCGAAGGATAGAAGGGTTGGTAAGAAAAGGGGGTGCCCAGTAATTCCCGCATGGGCAAGAGTCCTTGGTCTGTTCTCTAGGCTGGAAACGCTAGGAGATTATCCTGCAGGAGATTAGACAAGGCTCTTTAGGGGAAGGCTTAATCCATTGCTCCAGCATGGGGAGTCTAGATGAAAGGAGACAGTCTATGGTCTTATGGCATTTATTATAGAACAGAGAGAGAGAGAGAGAGAGAGAGAGAGAGAGAGAGAGAGAGAGAGAAATTAGAGGCAGATGCTGGTCATGGCCATCTGGGGAGAGGGGAGAAAGGAGGGGGAGAGGTGAGAGAGTAAGAGCAAGAAGTTAAGAGTAAGACATTAAGAGAGAGAAGAAAGGTCAAACAGCCTCTTTTAAAGTGGGCTGGACTACCTTTCTATTTCCAGGTAACTGTGGGACAGAGCATACCTGGCTGTGGTCAGGTGACTGTGGGGTTGGAATCCAGCCAGAATACAGGGATCTTGGGGCACTGTCTAGCCACAGGATAATGGAGTGAGGGCTTGTGGTGTCAGGCATCTATGTCTGGAGGTGTAGCTTTACTGCTCCCTCCCTTGTAGAATTTTCAACTGGGTCTCTGGTGTACACCTCGCTCAACCAAGAACACAGACTATCTTTCATGGTCCAACAACCTGAATAAAATTCACAGACCACATGTAGATCATTAAGAAGGAAGACCAAAGTCTGGGTCCTTTTGATCCTTCTTAGAAATACTCAGGAGCAAATATGGAGGTAAACTATAGAACAGAGATTGAAGGAAAGGCCACCCAGAGAGTGTCCCATCTGGGGAATCATCCCACATACAGTTACCAAACCCAGACACAATTGTGGATGCCAAGAAATGCATGTTTAAAGGAGTCTGATATGACTGTCTTCTGAAAGGCCCTGTCAGAGTCTTACAAATATAGAGGTGGATGTTCACAGCCAACCATTGGACTGAGTGTGGGGTCCCCAATGGAGGAATTAGAGAAAGGACTGAGGGAGTTGAAGGGGTTTGCAACCCCATAGGAAGAAAAACATCAACAATGCAGACCCTCCAGAAGTCCAAGGGACTAAGCCATCAACAAAGGAGTACACATGGTCCCAGCTGCATATGTAGCAGAAAATAGCCTTGTCATGCATCAATGAGGGAGAGGTCTTTGGTCCTATCAATGCTCGATAGATGCCCCAGTGAAGGGGAATTGAGGGTGGGGAGGTGAGAATGGGTGGGTGGGTTGAGGAACATCCTCATAGAAGCAGGGAGAGGGATGAGGTAATAGAGAGTTTCCCAGAGGGAGGGTAACTGGGAAAGGGGACATTTGAAGTGTAAATAAAGAAAATATCCATTTTTTTTTAAAAAAAGATCTTAATGGATAAGAATCCAGAAAATGGGCCTGAAGTACACTTCATAGTATTTTTATTAATAAAATCTAGAATGTCTGTAGTGTAGTGAATTGAAGATGTCAGACAGACATTATCACTTCTACTCACATTAGGTCATCTTTGAAAGTTCCAGATCCTGCTCTCATGAGCTATGTCTATGGCTAAAGGTTTCCAGGACCATGTTCAATGCATTGCAATTAATTTTGCTTCATTTAGGCAAGGGCAAGGTGCCCCTTGTTCTTAGTTTCCAATTGTTATCTTTATGATCTAGATTAATTCTCCCAATGTATAATCCTTTCTACGTTTGTTGTGCTGTTGCTTCCATCCTTCTACCCTACTCCCAATTGTTCTGAAGCATCTGGAATAAAGTTTTCATTTCTTGTCACACTCTGGTTTTTATGCCAGTGAATTTTTTTGTAGTACTCCACTTCACTCTGGCTGGACAATTAACAACTAAGCTGATTACAGAAAACTGCTTTTGGGTCATAGTGAATTAAAAGTTCAAGTAGAGACAAACCAGGAGGTGTTGTTGGCTTGACAATCTAAGTTAGTGACAAAGGATCTCTGGGCTCTTGATGTTCCCTGATTTTAGTAACATTGAGCATTCATTATCATATAAGCATGTACGTATTTCCAGGCTTCTGTTTTTATAATTCACTAAACATCATATGTAAGAGGTTGATCTCTATTATGACATTGATTATAAAGAATAAACATCTGTAAATGGATGATGTTTACAGTTTCAGTACACTGTGTTCATATAATTATTTTTCTATTTGCAAATTCCTTTATGCAATTCTTCCTGATAATGATGGTAATGGTGTGTTTTGTTTATGGCCACTTTGCAAAATGAAAGTCTTATGGAGACTGTAATGTGTCAGGAATTGAGATATGCAAAGTGGAAAGGCAGAACACTAGAAGGACGGTAGGTGGAAAGGAAAATAAAAAGATTAATTGTGATACAGCTGTAGCCATCTGTAATTGCAAACTGACATAAAGGATGCTGTTATCCTTGGGACCATGATCCTCATACCTTTCTCTTCATTCCAACACTCATGTGTTCCTGCCCCCAGGTTTCATGAAGTTTATAAATTCACACAATTCTTATTTTTGCTCTCAGGTTATTAGAATATTCATCCTTCATGGTTAAAGTCAAATGCCAACACTGCTGGGATGCCTGTCTCAATCTCTCAAGCCCAAATTAATCATCTTTCATTGACATTTTTTAGAATAGCATTTATGAATTTATTAAAGATTAATTTTACTCTACAGTAATCATTTAGTAATAAATCAGTCATCCTTCTACTATAAGTTTCTATTAAGATAGGGACCAGATCTGGTATATATGTGTGTGTACTGAAAATATTTTGATTAAGAAAATAGATACAATAAACAAAAGCAAGTAACTTTCAAATCTTAAATAGTCAGTACTCTGCCAGATCTTAAAAGACAAATCTTCTGCAAATACTAAAAGAAACATTTCATTCCCTGATTAAAAATAAGAAAACAAGTCTTGAAATGTATCTGTATTCTTATTAGCTAGTTATTTGTAGAGTTAAACTTCAAATTGTAATCTTCTTTAAAGCCATGTCATATTCAATTCAGTAATTACTAAAGTAAACTTTATTTCTATTTTGTTCTTTGTTTGATCACCTAACCAAGATGAAAGGCTGACCTTGGATCATAAATCTTTGTTTACATTAACATGAGGTGAACTAAGTCATGGTGTTATTGACAGTCATTAACAAGACTTTGATAATGTCTGTAATCTTTCTTCTTTAGCGTCTTGGGAAATCTTAGATGTAAACACTTCAAAGAAAATCAGACTGTCTCATCTCACAATGATTCTCTGCATATCTATGAGAAAGGGAAGAAAATCAAATTTAAAAAAGAGAGTAAAAAAAGTCTAACAAACTCTTGTTCTCTCTCTCTCTCTCTCTCTCTCTCTCTCTCTCTCTCTCTCTCTCTCTCTCTGTCTCTCTCTTTCTGTCTCTGTCTCTCTCTCTCTGAGCTGTCAATTCACAGAGGAAAACAAAGAGGTTAGTTCATTATTCGACTGAATAAAGGACAAAGATTTTGCTGATTTTAAAAGTATTATACTTCAAGCCCGAGCTAGTGAATAATTCCAGTCTAATTTTATACATACACACACACATATAACATTTCATATATATATATGTATCCCATTTCATATATATATATATACGAAATGGGATAATACAAAAGAGATTCTAAACTGGAGTGAGTTTTTTAGAGGAATGTTGTTTCAGAATATAAAATAAGTTTCAACAAAATATAACAATTCTTAATTATATCCAGATAGTATGCATTCTTGAGACTCATTTTTTTCATTTTATACAAAATATACCTTTTCTAATGCACCACAGATTTTCACTCCTCTAAAAACTACCTATATTTGTAAGATCCAAACCTAATAATGTGTCCTGCGATGACCTTTTCTTCTTTATGAATGTTAGTATTACCACACTATTCTTCAAATTTTCAAATCTCATTTCTCTCTTTTTTTATTAAACAAAGGGAAGTGATTAAGATTAAAGTAGTACCCTAAGCATAGAATTGATCCTTTCTCTCTACACACTCTTCTCCTCTCTCTCTCTCTCTCTCTGTCTCTCTCTCTCTCTCTCTCTCTCTCTCTCTCTCTCTCTCTCTCTCTCTGTATATGTGTGTGTGTGTATATATACTTTCTCTTTAGAATGCAGTTTCATTGTTTCATTATGGTATTTTCAAACAAAATGTGTTTCTATTTATTCTTCTCTATCTTCTTTCTTACTCCCTGGATCCCAATTTGATCTGTCTACCTAACCTTCATAACCTCCTTTCTAGTATTCATATCTCAGGAAATTTACTGCCCTATCCATTTTATCCAAACAACATTTTCCTACATCTATGTGTCTGTCTTCTAGTTTCATATGCACTTCTACTTACATGTGTACTAAGTGTATATGTGTAGTAACTAAGTGTATATCGTTTGATTTTGTGAATTATCTTCTAGATTCAGTCAATTATCTTCAATTTTCATGATTTTACTATAAGATAGAAATATATTAAGAGACAACTGAAACAAAAATCTAGTCGTGATTCAAAGGCTGTGCAATTAAATTTCGTCATTCTGTGTTCTGTAGCCTGGAAATATGTACAAATATATAATATGAGATTTATCACAAGACAAATAATAAATAAATGTGAGAGTAAATGCTGAAACATGCCAGTTACACCAAAATCAAATGTCTGTTCTCAAAAAGCAGTTTCACTTTATCTAAACATCAGAGTTGATTTTTCACTATACCTTATTAACAATTCACTGGCTTGCTTATTTGCAGATAGGAATAAAGCAACAAACCTCCATAAACAAAATCTCTATTTAAATATTTTAAGATATTTAATAATTCAAGCATTTTATTACTTCAACACAGCTAGTTCTTTAGATACAATTATTCCCAATTAGTGAGGTTGGTTTGACAAGTACCTGTGGCCAGTGAGTAAAGAGAGTCATTTGTGGTCATGCTGAGTCTGTAACACATTCCATCAGTACAAATACATGCAGCAGAAACAATGGACAGCCTGGTAATGGCAATTGCTTTAAATCAAACACTTGGGAAGGGTGCAGAGACAGTTAAAATAATGCTCAGCAGATATGCAGACAGCAGAGAAGTCCCATATTTTTATGATCCTATCACAATGGTAATCTGACACCCAATGTGAATTGCAGAAGTCATTAATAGTGTTGAACTCAGCTTGGAAATCAAATCATAATGCCACAAAATTAGGAACACCTCCAGAAGTAAAGGCAAGCCCATGACTCGTCTGAAAATCTGAAGGCACTGGGTGTCAGCACTTACAGCACTCATTTTGTAGTTGTCATTCACTAGAATTGAAATAAGAATACTCAGCAAAAGTTTTAATCTACCACTACCACATTTCTATCTCTTCTACATATGTACATGCTTGTCAGCATCTAAGTTAGATTGCACAACAAACCAGGATCATTGTAAATCTCTGAAAATGACTGAGAGGAAGTATCAAGAGCAGCCTTAATTAAAGTTCCTTGTAAAGTAAACTAAATAAAAACCTGACAACGCTGAGATTATCTCCTAGGTTTTCAGTTGTATTGAAGTAGAAAAACAAATATTGGAAAGTGGAGAATGTAGGCCCCAACACACAGCAGAGTGCTCAATAACAGGTCAATAAAGAAACAGAGGCAGCATAGTACTGGTAGGTACATGGTACAGAACTCTTGCTTGGTTTGATTTTTTATTATGGATTTCATGTACTCAGAAAACTCCTATTTTAGAAGTAGCATTCCTGACAAAGATTAACAGGAATGGTATTTACACTAGTTTAGTAAATAAGAGGAGTGGTATTTTTATTCTTTTGGCAAGTAAGTGATACTCATTTGCTAGAATTTTCTTGAATTGTGTAGAAGAGTTACTATATTTCAATATGAATCATGAGCAGGGGTTAACTTTTTATATATAAAGTTTATTTAAAAACCTAAAACTATATTTCATTTCCTAAATTTACACTTATGATGGTGAGATTATTAAGCAATAACAAACCAAAGCATCTTATTCTCTTTAATATACACATTTTTGAGTGCTTGCAAAGGAGCCACAATGTCTCTCAGATAACTTGGGATGTGACTGTGGGTTAAGCACAGACCTATTGCTAACTCCATCACCACTGGTCAGCTACGAGCAGCACATATGAACTGCTGTGCTTTTATAAAGGATTCAAAGGAATGGTTATGCAACATCAATGCATCTCTCAATATGACAGCAATAGTGTAAAACATTGCATCTGTTCTATACTGCAGAATGGAAGAAATAAAAATGAATGAATACAACAAAAGTGAATCCCTTCCCTGTATAAGAACAATTAACTTCACGAGGCTTTCCTTTTGATCCTATTAAGAATTACTGAGACTCTGGACATATTGTACAGTTGAAAAAGTGCTTGCCCTGCATCAGGGCTTGAGTTTAGATAGCCAGAACACATCCATAATGCTGAGTGAATATTCCAGTTATGTATAATCCAAGCAACAAGGAGGAAGATACAGGAGATCTATCTTGGGGTAATCTGAATAGTTAGCCTAACCATATCTGGTGATTTCCACATTCAGCAAGAGAACTTAGTGTCAGTCAAGAAGAATATAGTTTCTAAGCACTTGAAATACCCAGTCAACAAGTACACATATCCTTTTTTAAGTCAAAGAAATAGAAGAGAGTGATGTTGGTATCAACAGTAAATAAGCTCTCTGAACTACTTACTTTTACACCTGACCTGACCTCTGACATATTGAGTCCCTCGGGACAATTAGGTGAGTTCTCTAGGGCCTCTTTCTCCATCTGGAAAGTTGGGAGTATGAATGGACTTCCTAAGGGCCCTTTTATCTACAACACTCCACACAAACATGGATTTTCTTGTCACTTTCAATCAAGTAAAATAGTCTTCAGGAATCAATCTTTTCACCTTTGGAACTTTGATTCATTTTTAAAGGTCTTAAATGTAGATATGTACTTCATGGTCCGAGTATTTTCAAATCCTCCTCTTACTTAAAGTCAGCAAAGGTTCTATTTTTAGAAATTTCCCAAAGAAATTGGAAGAGTCTCTCTTCCATGGTTCATTTCCTCTAAGAGCTAGATCACTGGTGCCTGCTGTTTCCTACATTGTGTGCCCAGCTTTTGCCTGTAATTCTCACTGAGGTCAACATAGGTTCATGACCTCTGTCAAATTGGAGAATCAAAATGAGTTTTCTCATGTTGAAAGATGACTTGAATTTGGATTCCTACAGTTTGGAGTTTTTCAACATCAATTATTTAAGGAAATGACCACAAATTAGCCTCACAAAAGATTATACAAACAGCATTGGTAATTATGCACTTAATTCTTTGTCTTCCAAATTAAATTTATAGAACATGGATGCTTCAGATTTAGGAATTTATAATACTCATATTAATGTCACATAAAGCCAAAAAAGATGTCTTCTTTAGTAAGGGTGGTTATTTTCTCTGATTATCAAATTGCAAGTCCTAAAGTTTCAACTAGAAGTTCATGTAGGCATAATAAAGAGGAATAAGAATATAAGATTGTAATAGAAACAGATATTTCAGTGATAGGTTTCATAGTTTCTTCCACAGTAAAGAAAAACTATTTTTTCTCTCATTTCATACACATCAACCAAAAAACAAATATGAACTAACTAGTACCCTTATAGCTCCCAGGGACTAAACCATCAACCAAAGAGTACACATGGTGGGACTCATGACTCCAGCTGCAAATGTACAGCAGAAGATAGCCTAGGTCGATCATCAATGGGAGGAGAGGCCCTTGGTCCTGTGAAAGTTCTATGTCCCAGTGTAGGGGAATGCCAAGACCAGGAAGCAGGAGAGGATGGGTTGGTGTTCAGGGGGAGGGGGGAAGGAGCAGGTTTTTTTTTTTTTCTTTTCTTTTTTTTTTTCTTTTTTTCAGAGGGGAGACTGGAAAAGGAGATATCATTTGACATGTAAGTAAAGAAAATATCTAACAAAAAATAGAAACCCTATGGGGGGAAAACAAAACAATCAAATAAAAAGTGTGTATCTGGGTATGTTACAGGCACACAGCTAATCTGTACAATCTAGAAAATCATGATCTTTGTCTGTATTTTGTTATTGTTTTGAGCCCCAAAGATATTTTGGTTTTTAACATCTACATCTGAGTTGAGGATAATTTTCTTACACATTTAGACTTCATGGGACTTTTCAGTGTGGGTGTTCTTTTAATTGGTAGTAGATAAACATGTCCTGCCAAACCTTTTCAGCGATACACGAGTTTACACATATTAATTATAAAAATCTCACGCTGTTTTCACCCTCCTATAATATACAAAATTATGAAGAGAGGATTTGGAGTGGCTATAGACACAATGGAAAACAAAATCCATTTATTATCATTTAATGAGCCACATTACATTTGATAGTTCCTTCAATAGTCAAGATGAAGTAGTCTTTGCCTCGTTCTGAATATCTCCTACTTTACCAATAATGTAGTTAGTTACAGAAGAGTTTAGATGTTTTTAAATAGATTTTTTAAGAGTTTAGAGGTTTCTTAACATGATATATTAAAAAATGGGTGATATATTCATACAATAAACAAGAAGCTTTCTCTACAATTCACATATTTCATCAAATAAAAGGCTGTTTTACTTTCAAATATATATTGAAGACAATTATAGCAATTATGACAGAATATGAAAACTATAAAGTTTTACAATGTCCATCCCATAGTATTTGTCAATTAAGAAAAAAAATTCTATTATGCATCCTGTCTTGATGTAATCAAAAATTTGTAGCTATCTAAAATGTTATCCTATGGGCATTGATACTTTGTGCTCATGAAATGTAGAAATGCAACTGTAGTGGCTATTCCTGGTTGTCAACTTGACTATATCTGAAATGAACTACAATGCAAAATTAGAAGGCTCACCTGTGGCCCTAATCTGGAGGCTGAGAGATACAAGTTTCGGAACTGAATGTTGGCATGGAGACCTTGAGGAATAGTGGCTATGAATCCAAGAGGATTAACATAGAAAGCTCTATGAGTTCGAAATCATCTGAGATTAAAAATGTGGTGGCATAGTGGCTATGAATCCTACAAGATTAAGACTGAAGGATCTATGAGTTCAAGCAAGGTCATCCGGGGTTAAAGGTATGGTGGCACACACCTTTAACCTGGGCCACACTTTTTGCTGGAGACCAATATAAGGACATTAAAAGAAGAAAGGCTCTCTCTGCTTCACCTGCTTGCCTTGTGGGACTGAGCAACTGCTAGATCCCTGGACTTCCATTCACAGCTGCTGCACACCATTGTTGGGAATTGATTGTTGAGAGTTGGACTACAAACTGTAAGTCATCAATAAATTCCTTTACTACACAGAGACTACCATAAGTTCTGTGACTCTAGAAAACCCTGACTAAGACAGCAACCCTAAGTTCACTGCTATGGCCAGAATCTTGAGGAAGGCTGAAACTCCTCTATCTGTATACAAAGGGACTGGGGCATGGCCAAGCACAGCACAGCCTCAGAGCTAAAACCCACAACACAGCAGACACAAGAGACCAAGACAGTCAGATCTCTGTGAAATCTAGACCAGACTGCATAATTAAGTCAGGGCTGGACCCTTGGCTGATAGATACAGATACTTGAATACAATAGTCTAAAGTTCAAAGTGACACATTTTTTCCCTTAGAAGTACTATATAGGTTAGATCTTTACC
>JADRCD010184736.1:0-11514 GCA_019843815.1 Montemys delectorum
TCTCTCTCTCTCTCTCTCTCTCTCTCTCTCTCTCTGGAAGTTAATGGAATCTAGGTTCTTTATAGGCAAGCATTGTACTAAAAGTCCCTTCCATTTAGTTCCTTCTCTATCCAATCCATCTCTTACTCATGGGCTCTGCTCTCACTGCTTTTTTTTAGTTTCACTTATGTGATGTATATTTGCAATTTTGACCTGAGTTCCATTTGCATTGTCATGCTCTGCTTCAGTTCTTACCTGAGATTTTCATTTGCATTACATTGTACCAAATCTATTTCAATTGAAATTGAGTAATCTCAATAATACATAAAAAGGACTTACTCCAACAGTACTTTATACCACTCAGTGTGTTGTACTTTCAAAATGCATTCTTTCTGCCTGTCCACAGTCCACACTAGTACTTTATGCCTTTCTTTGTTAAATCATATGGAAAAAAGAAAAATTGCAAATAAATATATGTGGAAGGAAATTTCAGCATTTGTAGAGTTTTGTTTTATGATACTCATTTCTTTTTCTTTCTTTCTTTTTTTTTTTTTTTTTTTCCGAGACAGGGTTTCTCTGTATAGCTTTGGCTGTCCTGGAACTCACTCTGTAGACCAGGTTGGCCTTGAACTCAGAAATCCACCTACCTCTGCCTCCCAAGTGCTGGGAATAAAGGTGTGAGTCACCACTGCCTGGCTGATACTCATTTCTTTATGTGGCTTAGGCAACTATCACTTTTCTATTTTAATGTAAAGGAGCTTCCTAAGTATTTCTCATGAGGCAGTTACTCAAACAGTGCAATCTGGGCTGTGTATATCTGTGATGTCTTCATTTTCTCTTTACTTTTAGAATCTATTTTTGGCCAGAATCAGAATTCGTTTCTCTTCTAGGACCCTGTTTCTTCAGATGCTTTTATGGCACTCTTCCCTCCACCTTTAGCACTTCCATTGCCAAAAATTAAAACAATTAATGATGTTTCTCAAGCTATTTGACTGTATTCTTTTAGTTATTATTCTCTTTTTCCCTTTTTCAAGTAGTGGTGATCTAACCTCAAGTTTTCTACTTCTTTTTTTCTGCCTATCTAATATGTGTAGAAATTATATAAGGGATTTTAATTTTTGTTCAAATTCACATCCAAAATAATGTATTTCTCTCTTTTTTAAATTTATTATCCTATGGATAATTATTTTATTAATTCTTTGAGAATTTCATTGAACCACTTGATTATATTCATCCTAATACCTTCCCTTAACTGCTCCCTGATCCATTTCTAACTTAACTTTCTTTTTTCAAACTTTTTTTTAAAAAGGTTTACTCATTTATTTTATGTATATGAGTAAACCATTGTGAGCCACCATGTAGTTGCTGAAAATTGAACTCAAGACCTCTGCAATAGCAGTTGCTGAGCCACCTTTCTAACCCCTCATGATCCATTTCTAAATCTCTACCCATCCCTGACCTCCTGTCCTCTTGCTTTTGTGTTTATTTTTATTATCCACTAAGTTCAATTTGTGCTGTTCTTGGACCCATGGATGAGAGCCCAGAACCAGCAGTGTGATCATCTCACCCACGGGCTACAAGCTTAAATAGAAAACTGAGTCTTACTTGAGATTCAAAGCCATCAACTGTCCAAAGCTCTTCAGTAGTAGTGAGGCTCATGAAGCCCTCCTTGCTACAGGCTAGACTGTCAACTGTCATAATCTTGAGCAGTACACTACAGCTGCTCTATGTTCTAGATGCAGGAGACCTGTCCTTTGCTAAAAACACTTCTTAGTTGTAGAATTTTATCTTTGTAATTATATTCTTTCCCGTTTTCTTAGTATTCATTAATGATTTTTCCACTGTCTTTGGGAATAAGTTTTATAAACACTTTCCTTTTTGTGTTTCCATCAACCTGGTGGTAGGTACTGAAAACTACATAGTAAACTGTATATAGTAACTCTCAAAACCATATTCTCATCTTTCCACAGGGATTGTTACAGTTTATTCAATGCCTTCTTAGAACTAATTTCTGTAAAATCGATACTATTATCACACCAAACCAAAAGAATTTTGGTTTCCAACTGTTTTGTATTATTTTTGAGACAGGAATCAAGCCAATACTACAAAAGTTGACCCAGATGAAGTTCAGAAAATAAAACTCAAACGCCGGGCAGTGGTGGTGCATGCCTTTAATCCCCAGCACTTCGAAGGCGGAGGCAGGCAGATTTCTGAGTTCGAGGCCAGCCTGGTCTACAGAGTGAGTTCCAGGACAGTCAGCGCTACACAGAGAAACCCTGTCTCAAAATATAAAACAAAACAAAACAAAAAAAAAATCAAAAATGAAAATAAAGCTCATTTATACAAGTACTAGAAATAGGATGCCCATGGTACATTAGGCCCTGCAAAAAAAACATGGGAAAGAGAATAGGGTAGCTAATATGTAGCAGAAATAAATTATGGGAAAACATTAAGCCAAAGCCGTTCTTGGTGTATAGATAGCCAGGCCCATAGTTGGAATTCATCACTTTGAGTGAATCTGGTGATCTCCAAGTTATAGAGTATCACCAATTACCTTGTCATGCTGACAGCAGACACCTGAATGTTGTTTCCTAAGAAATAAGGTCCAGATGGAGGAGGCATTGGTCCATATTGTAGCCAAGTGCGTGTAACATTCAGTCTTTCTTATTTTGTAAAAGTTGCTACTCTAAAAATAGAGTCGTCAGGAAAACAAATAAAAACTTGTCTAGTCTTTCTAGGTTGGTTATGAGTTGGGACAAGCATTTCACTAGCTATCTAGACAATTTGAAATTCTGCCTTAGGTTGCACTCATGCCTGTGTCAACCTTTCATTGCAAATAAGACCAAAGCCTAGGTCTTCTAAGGTCATATTTGAAAGTGTTACAAATTTCAGCAAGCTTCTGCACATGTAAATTTTTAACCTCTTTCTGGGTCTGATAGTTCATCTTCATTGTCAAGTTTAATGGATACAGAATCATCATGTAAATACACCTAAGACTATGCCTATGAGATTGTTTGCAGTACAGATTAACTCAAGAGAAATTATCTACCCTGACTGTGTTTGTCACCTTTTAAAGGATTCCATTGGTGGGTTGATTATAAAAGGGAAAGCAAAGAGGGCACACAGGTTCCTGTCTGCTTATTGATTGTAGAGGAAATGTAGTCAGCTTCTTTATAGTCCTGCTGCCATGCGCTCCTGGCAGGATGGGATACACGATCAAACTGTGAGCCAAGGTATGCCTTTCATTCTTTATGTTTCATTTGTTGCTGGAAGATTGTTGATGTTGCAATTTCTCCACATATATTATTCTGGTTTAGATTGCTTCTCTAGTGTAAGAAACATAATAACCAAAAACAACTGGGGGAGAAAAGGGTTGGTTCCAGTTTATAGCTTATTGTCTTTCAACAAAAAATTAAGGCAGGAACTTGAAACAGAAACAATGCAGGAAAACTGCTTACTGGATCACTCCCCTCTCCCTTCTTCAGCTACTGTTCTTGTATTGCCCTGCTCCAACTGCCCAGGTGTGGCATAGTAGTCTGGGCCCTCCACCATCTATTACCAATCAAAAGAATGCCCCACAAATACGCCAACATGCCAATAAGACAGTGGTAGATCATCAATTTAGGTTTCCTTTTTTGTTAAGTATAAAACTATTGAGCTATAATACATTCTTAACCACTTCCTGCCTATATATTTATTCTACTTACTGCTTAAGTCTAATATTCTTAATTAAAAGTGTTATTGTTTAATTAAATTTGTCTTTTCAACACGTTTCCCTATTACTTACATCAAACTTCAGTTCTGGGAGAGGTCAAATTAAACCGATGATTTTGAGATCCATTCAGGAAAGTCCCTGAAGGTCATAGGCCGTATTCTCAATCTGTGGAGGTGAGCACTGTATTGGGTTCTTTATACCCTTAATTTGTACTAGAAACAATACTGCCCCAGATGGGCAAGTAGTTAATGGAAATAGAATATATTTGAATGTTGAAAAGTTCTTATGAAAATTCACTTTTTCCTACTATGTTAAATATTCTCTTTGCTGCTATAATTTTTCTTACATCTCAACAATTAACAAGAGGTTTACTCATGGCTTTGTCCATTTATTCACAGTGTATAAGCAGAGGAAGACTTTGAAAGTTCCCTTTTCTTTTATAGTTCATTATGATTTCATAGCTCATATTTAAAAACTTGGAACATAATTTATATGACTACTACACTTTGTTTATTTTCTTGTTTCACTGACATTGTAGTGTTAAACTAGTGATATCATGCCACTATCATTATTATACAAATTTTTATATTAATTTATTTCTTTATTTTTTTTTACACTCCAGATTTTATTTCCCTCCCAGTAATACCTCCTCCCTGCCCCCCTATCCCCCAGTCTCCCTCAACCCATTATACTTCTAAACTCCCTGGGGCCTCCCTGGGGTCTCTTGAGGGTTAGGTGCATCTTCTCTTACTGAACCCAAACCCAGTAGTCCTCTGTTGTATATGTGTTGGGGGCATCATAGTAGCTGGTGTGTGCTGTCCGGTTGGTAAGCTGGTGTCTGAGAGGTCTCAGGGGTGCAGGTTAATTGAGACTGCTGGTCCTCCTACAGGGTTGCCTCCCTCCTCAGCTGCTTCCAGCTTTTCCCTGATTCAGTGGTAGTGGTAAACAGCATCTGTCCATTGGCTAGGTGCAAATATCTTCCTCTGACTCTTTCAGCTGTTTGTTGGGTTTTTCAGAGGGCTATCATGATAATTCATTTTTGTGAGAACTCCATAGCCTCAGTGATAGTGTCATGCGTTGGGGCCTCCCCTTGAGCTGGATCCCACTTTGGGCCTGTCTCTGGACCTTCTTTTCTTCAGGCTCTCTTTTCTACTTCTGTCTCTGCAGTTCGTTCAGACAGGAACGATTATGGGTCAGAATTTTAACTGTGGGATAACAACCTCATCCCTCACTTGATGGCCTGTCTTTCTGCTGGAGGTGGGCTTTACAGTTTCCTCTCTGCCTCTGTAGGGCATTTCATCTAGGATCCCTCCCTTTGAGTCCTAAGAGTCTCTCACCTCCTGGGTCTCTGGTACATGCTGAAGGGTCCCCCAATCTCCTCCCTACTGAGGTTGCCTGTTTCCATTCTTTCTGCTGGCTCTCAGGGCTTCAGTCCTTTTTCCCCACCCAGTACCGGATCACGTTCCCCTCTCCCCTTCCCATCCCCCTTCCCTCCGAGGTCCCTCCCTCCCTCCCCCTTCCTGGTTGCTTTCTTCTCCCTCTCAAGTGGGACTGAGGCCTCCTCACTTGGGTGCTTCAGCTTCTTGACCCTTTTGAGTTTTGTGGACTGTATCTTGTGTCTTCTGTACTTTTTTTTTATTTTTAATTTTTTGGCTAATATCCACTTATTGGTGATATTAGTGAAGTACCATGCATGCCCATTTGAGTCTGAGTTATCTCACTTAGGATGATATTTTTTTCTAGCTCCATCCATTTGCCTGCAAAACTCAGGATGGCCTCATTCTTAATACCTATGTAGTAGTCCATTGTGTGAATGAGTCACATTTTCTTTATCCATTCTTCTGTCATGGGACTCCTGGGCTGTTTTCAGCTTCTGGCTATCACAAATAAGGCTGTCATGATCATAGCAGAACACATGCTCCTGTGGCATGGTGGGGAATCTTTGGATATATTACCAAGAGTGGTATTGTTGGGTCTTCAGGTAGTTCTATTTCCAATTTTTTGAGGAACTTCCAGATTGATTTCCAGACTGGTTGTACTAATTTGCAGTCCTTCCAGCAATGGAGGAGTGTTCTTCTTTCTTCACATACTCGCCAACATGTGTTGTCACCTGAGGTTTTGCTCTTAGCAGAGCTTTATAGGATGATGGAAATTCAGAAGTCTAGGGTAGCAACAGTGATGTGGATAATGAAGACTCATAATGTTTCCCAAATGACCATATACGTTATCAGGAATAGCTACAGAGTTCATTCATGTTATTTTCTGTGGCTAAATCATACCTTTGACCTGAGTGATACTGAATTCAATATAATGAAAATCTTTGACAGCAGAACTTTTAATCCAAGATCGCATTTAGTATGTGCTGTGGTTAATTCATGCAATATTTTTTAGATATATTCTTTATTTACATGTAAATTTTCCCTTTCCCAGGTTCCCCTTCAAAAAACAAACAAACAAACAAACAAAAACAACAAGAACAAACTCCTTTTGCCTCCCCCCTCCCCATGCCTGCCACCCCACCCTCTCCCACTTATTGGCCCTGGCATTTATCATAAGACAAATTGAAAAATGAAGAAACAATGTGTTGATGGAGTTGAAAGTTAGAGATTTAAGCCTACAGATAGGGAAGTGGAAACAATTGCTATATATATTGTTTTAGAGATTACACTGTTAAGGATACTCCTGCTCTGAAATGAAACAATAAGAGGGATACTCTAAGGGCAAAATGTTACCATCAGAGACATAGGTTTGAAAGGAAAGAGCCCAGTTTGAGAATGCAAATTAGAGACCCCTGCCTAGAAACAGCCACCTATGTATACCTATATATGCAGAGCCCGCTATAGACTTTATACAAGTAAGAAGGATATATCTCAAGTTGGCAGGAGAACTTGGCAACATCAGCCATACAGGTTTTGCAGGGGATCATGGGATCAGAAACCAAGTTTTCAGAAAGCTGTTAGATCAGCAAACATGTTGTAGGGATATAATGTTAAGAAATAGCTATTACAGGGCCACTCCATGAAGCGGTAATAATGCAGATCAGGTTTTAATGTAATTCAAAATGTTCGAGATGCCATAACCACAGGTTGTCCAAATATGAAAAGCTACATTCAAAAGCAGAGACAGCTAGAGAGAGAGGGGTGCTGTTCCTCAGGTGGCTGAGCTGGAGGGGGCGGGGTCTACCTGAGTTCCTTGAGACACAGATGATGTCTCATGAGCCCCTGATGTCATCATCAGGACATGAAGATGTTGCATTTATTGCTCTTCCTGTTTGGTGCAGTTTTTGTTTGCTTGAGTTTTATGTGTTTGGAATCAGAATGGTTCCCATATGCTCAAATGTTGAAAGGCTTGGAGTCTAGTTGGTAGAACTCTTTTGGAAGGCTTAGAAAGTGTGGCCTTGTTGGCAGAGTGATAACCTTGCTAAAGATGTTGAACCACTAGGGTGGGCTTTGAGGTTTCAAAATTCCATGCTCTCTCACTGTATGTATTTCTCTCTCTGTGTCTCTCCATCTGTCTCTTTGTCTATCTCTCTCTCCTTGTCTCTCTCTGTCTATCTTTGTCTCTCTGTCTTTGCCTTTTTCTGTGTCCGTGTCTGTCTGTCTCTCTCTCTCTGTCTCTCTCTGTCTCTCTCTGTCTCTGTCTCTCTCTGTCTCTCTGTCTCTCTGTCTCTCTCTCTCTCTCTCTCTCTCTCTCTCTCTCTCTCTCTCTCTCTCTCTCTCTCTCTCTCTCTCTCTCTCTCTCTCTCTCTCTCTCTCTCTCTCTCTCTCTCTCTCTCTCTCTCTCTCTCTCTCTCTCTCTCTCCCCCTCTCTACCTCTTCTTTTCTGTGTCTGTCCTGAACTTGCAGATAAGATGTAAGCTCTCAGCTACTACTACACACAGAGAGTCATCTCTGCTGGCCCTGCCACGTTTCTTGCCACGATGATGATAATGAACTCCCCCTTTGACACTGTAAGTAATCCACAACTGAACTTTTTAAATGAGTTTCTTAAGTTCATGGTGTCTTCTTCACAACGATAGAACAGTAAGTTATACACTTCGTTTTCTATGTTCTTGTTTCTTTCTTTTGGATGGGGATATGTACTCTGTCATTGAATATCATAGGTAACGTGCATTTTGGTACTATATGACCTTACACCTAAGAGATTGCCTTGGTTTCAGAAGAGACTTTGGATTCATGCTTTTCATCTGTGCTTGGTCTGTTAAAGATTACGGTGTTGTTAGGGTTACACAGATAGCTCAGTTAATATAGTGCTCCTTTTACAAGCATGAAAGCTCGCATTCAGTCTCCATAAAAGCTACCTTACATGGAAAGACAGCTGGGTATAACTGTGCCAGCTTGTAATCACAATACTGGAGAGTTAGAGACAGATTCTGTTAATGATGGACCAGCTTACCTAAT
The DNA here is from genome assembly GCA_019843815.1 of Montemys delectorum. NCBI lineage: Eukaryota > Metazoa > Chordata > Mammalia > Rodentia > Muridae > Montemys > Montemys delectorum. Next base: position 8,095 of record JADRCD010184736.1, read on the forward strand.
ATATTTTGAAAGGCCCTGACTACCAAGGAAATCATCTTCGATAGCATAATAACAGGATTCAAAACTTTTCTGTGTTCCACACACAAATATGCACAGGCACAGGTATCTGCATATCACATGCACTTGCACACACATGAACACCCAAAGACACACAAAGACTGGAGATTTTTGAAATTGGAATATATGAATTTTTGTTATTAGATAACCATGAGCCTATATGAGTCAAGGGTGTTTTGAATATGAAATGTTTGTATTTGAACTGCCAGTCCTTAGTTATTGTCACTGCTTTAGAAGGATAAATAACTGCAGGGAGGTGGAGCAAGTCACTGGGCATGGGTCTTGAAGTTTTCTGGACTGGCTTTATTTCCTGTTCTTTACTGTTTTCTGATTGTACCTGCAATATGGTCAGCTGGCTTGTATTCCTGTGCCCACACCTTCCTCACCAATATGAACTGTATTCATCCTTAAATTATGAGTTAAAACATATTTCTAATCTATTCTCAATTATTGAATTTGTAATGTAATTTTAATCATATTAATTGCAGTATTTTTATTTATGAAACCATTGTTTATATATCACGCTTTAAAATAATTATTTTTTCCTTTTTTTATAGCTGTTTGTCTATCGTGCCATACCACAGATATAAAATAATCAGACTTACAAATTTGAACAGCATACCAACTTATCTAACTTTTCTTTTTCCATTGTTATGACAAAGTGATTAACATATAACACGAAGATAGATGGCTAGCACCAATTCACAACCCATCTCATTCAGATTTAGAAGCAGCTGCCAGGAGCTGGTATTCATTAAGTGGCAATATGGCTGTCAATCCTTAAGATTTTAAGTTATTTTTATCTCATTGGAGGTAGAAATGTGAATCAGAATTATTAGAATTAAATATCTGTATTAGCATCATTATTTTTATTATTAAATAGCTATTTTCTTTTTTTAATTAGATATTTTTCTTTATTTTTAATTTTTTTCAATTTATCTGTATTTATTAACATTTAAAAACTTATTTTAAGTAAACAGACTTAAATCACATTCTTGTTTCCCTTTTGTACCCCCATTCCTCCCAGAGACCCCCCTTCAATACCTACAATATCTTTTTTGTCATATTTCTTAAAATTTATAAAATATTATAACAATACAAATAAGTATTATAAAAGTTGTTTGATATAAAACATCAATTTAACAGTCTTACATAGATGCTCATCTACAGCAATAAAGAAAATACATTTTTCTCAATATAAATTTTAAATAACTCCAAACATATTAACTGTATACTTCAAAATAATACATCACTACTGGTATTTTCCTAAATGAACATAAAAATATAAAGTCTTTTTGTTTGTTTTGTATTTAGTAGAGTTTAAAATCTTGGCTCTTACTGTGGTACAAGCCCAAAATAAGAACAATTTTTAGACATTGGATTTCATTGTAATAAGGCTATACTTCAGTGACCCTCACATCACCAAAGGATTTTTACCTCCATTGTAGCTAAGCTGAGAGGTGATAGTTCTGCTGCACCAAGAAAAGAATTGTAGGCTCGATTTTTGGATACAGACTTCCTGCTATGGTCAAAGCTATTTGACTTGAGTGAGTGACTTTATTCTCAGCCCATAGAGAACAGGTTACATTCATTTAAGAAATGGTGAAGGTATTAAGATGGTCTATCCATAAAGTCATTCACCAACTGTTTCAATGAACAATGGTTCTGCTTGAAGGGTGGCAGGGACATTGGGTGAGGGTAAGAATTTAGTTCATTAGATGTGATAATTTGGAAAAGCATTCATCTCAAAGAACGAGTAACTTATAAAGTCCTCTTCTTCAAACTTGATACAAGAGTTATAAATATTAGGCAAGGCATTTAGTCTTACTCTTTGTTGTTCTCTTATAAGCAACCTCCCTAGTTAATTATCTGTTTCTTTTGAGTATATAAACACTTTGGAAATATATAAGCTGTTCTGAAAACCATAGTATAGTGTAAAGACATGAAATAAACAATACTACTAATAGGCTAAGACAAGAGAAGCAAGATTTCAAGACCCTTATGTTCTACACAGCAAGACATTGTCACAAACAAGCTGAAAGTGTATATAGATTGTACAATGTTAGACCTATTTCTCCAATTACCAAATTAGACAGACCATTGAATGACAATCAACAAATTTCTAACTCCTCGTATTATTTGATTTCAATCGATTAGGATATGTTGGTAATATTAATTTTCATATTAATATATTAAGAAAAAGTAATTGTCACTTCCTGCTGTTTTTGTTGTAAGAGGTGGAATTAGGTTTGTGTGGATTTGTTGAAAGATTAACTTCTTGCTTCTTCTGGGGTGTAGCTTTGCTCCTTATGTTGATGTTTTCCATCTATTATCCTTTGTAGGGCTGGATTTGTGGAAAGACATTGTGTAAATTTTGTGTTGTCATGGAATATCTTGTTTTCTCCATTTATGGTAATTGAGAGTTTTGCTGGGTACAGTAGCCTGGGCTGGCATTTGTGTTCTTGTAGGGTCTGTATGACATCTGCCCAGGATCTTCTAGCTTTCATAGTCTCTGGTGAGAAGTCTGGTGTAATTCTGATAGGTCTGCCTTTATATGTTACTTGCTTTTTTTCCCTTACTGCTTTTAAAATTCTTTCTTTGTTTAGTGCATTTGGTGTTTTGATTATTATGTGTCTGGAAGAATTTCTTTTCTGGTCCAGTCTATTTGCGGTTCTGTAGGCTTCTTGTATGTTCATGGGCATCTCTTTTATTAAATTAGGGAAGTTTTCTTCTATAATTTTGTTGAAGATATTTACTGGTCTATTACCTTGGGAGCCTTCACTCTCTTCTATGCCTATTATCCTTAGGTTTGGACTTCTCATTGTGTCCTGGATTTCCTGGATGTTCTGGGTTAGGAGCTTTTTGCTTTTTGCATTTTCTTTGACTGTTGTGTGAATATTTTCTATGGTGTCTTCTGCCCCTGAGATTCTCTCTTCTATCTCTTGTATTCTGTTGGTGATGTTTGCATGTATGACTCCTGATATCTTTCCTAGGTTTTGTATGGCCAGGGTTGTCTCTCTTTCTGTTTTCTTTATTGTTTCTATTTCCATTTTTAGATTCTGGGTGGTTTTGCTTATTTCCTTCACCTGTTTTATTGTGTTTTCCTGAAGATCTTTAAGGGATTTTTGTGTTTCCTTTTGAAGGGCTTCTAGTTGTGTTCTCTTGTATTTCTTTGAGGGTGCTATTTATGTCTTTCTTAAAGTCCTGTATCATCACCATGAGAAGTGATTTTATATCTGAATCTTGCTTTTCTGGTGTAATGATGTGTCCAGGACTTGCTATGGTGGGAGAAGTAGGTTCTAATGATGCCAAGTGACCTTGGTTTGTGTTGTTTACTTTCTTACGCTTGCCCCCCCCCCCCCT
>JADRCD010184736.1:11614-25763 GCA_019843815.1 Montemys delectorum
TATCTCTAGTGCTACCTGCCCTTGCTAAATCTGACTGGAGCCTGTCCTTCCTGTGATCCTGGTTGTGTCAGAACTCCTCAGAGTCAAGCTGTGTTTGTGATCCTGTGATTCTGGGATTCTGTGATCTTGGGCTTGTTAGGTCACCTGGGAGTGGAGCTTCCTCTAGGTGTTGTGGGACTGGCTACAGAGCTTGAGCCCAAGGTCTGCTCTGGACACCAGCCCAGACAGACAAGAAGGAACCCGAGTCACTGGGCTGGTGGTGTTCCTGTGTGCCTGGTCCCGCTGGTCCCAGTTACTCCCAGTGTTGGGACAGATGTTGGCTCCTCCTCACCTCTGATCCTGGGTGTGTCAGAGTGCATGGGTGTGGAGCTTCCTCTGGTTGTTGTAGGACTGGCTGTGGAGCTTGAGCCTAAGGTCTGCTCTGGACACCAGCCCAGACAGACAGGCGATGTTTTCTTTATTTACATTTCAAATGATATCTCCTCTCCTGGTTACCCCTCCAAAAAACAAAAACAAAAAACAAACCCCATTTCTTCCCCGCTTCCCTTGCTCACCAACCCACTCTCTCCCTCTTCCTGGCCCTGGCATTGCCCTAAACTGGGGCATAAACCTTCACAGGACCAAGGGCCTCTTCTCCCATTGATGACCTACTAGGCCATCCTCTGCCATACATATGCTGTTGGAGCCATTAGTGCCACCATGTGTGCTCTTTGGTTGATGGTTTAGTCCCTGAGAGATCTGAGGGTACTAGTTAGTTCATATTGATATTCGCCCTAAGGGTCTGGAAGCCCTTTAGCTTCTTGGGTCCTTTCTCTAGCTCCTTCTTTGGGGACCCTGTGCTCAGTCCAATGGATGGTTGTGAGTCTCTACTTCTGTATTAGTTGAGTACTGTCAGAGCCTCTCAGGAGACAGCTACATCAGGCTCCTGTCAGCCAGCACTTGCTGGCATCCACTGTAGTGTCTGGGTTTGATGATTGAATATGGAAAGGATTCCTAGGTGGAGCAGTCTCTGGATTGTCCTTCTTTCAGTCTCTGCTCCACAGTTAGTCTCTGCAACTCCTTCCATGGGTATTTTGTTCCCCCTTCTAAGAGGGAATGAAGCATCCACAGTTTGGTCTTCTTTCTTCTTGAGTTTCTTGTGGTTCGTGGATTGTATTTTGGGTATTCTGAGCTTCTGGTCTAAAATTTAGTTATCAGAGAGTACATGCCATGTGTGTTCTTTTGGGTCTGGGTTACCTCACTCAGGATAATATTCTCCAGATCCATCCATTTCCCTAAGAATTTCATAAATTCATTGTTTTTAATAGTTGAATAGTACTCCATTGTGTAAATGTACCACATTTTCTGTATCCATTCCTCAGATGAGGGACATCTGGGTTGTTTCCGGTTTCTGGCTATTATAAACAAGGCTGCTATGAACATGGTGGAACATGTGTCCTTATTACATGTTGGAATATCTTCTAGGTATATGCCCAGGAGTGGTGTAGCTGGGACTTCTGGTAGTACTATGCCCAATTTCTTGAGGAAGTACTAAACTGATTTCCAGAGTCGTTGTACCAGCTTGAAATCCAACAAGCAGTGAAGGAACATTCCTCGTTCTCTACAACCTAACCAGCATCTGCTGTCACCTGAGGTTTTAATCTTAGCCATTGTGACTGGTGTGAGGTAGAATCTCAGGATTGTTTTGATTTGCATTTTCCTGATGACTAAGGATGTTGCACATTTCTTTAGATGCTTCTCCAGCTATTCGGTCTTCCTAAGTTGAGAATTCTTTGTTTAGCTCTCTACCACATTTTTAATTGGGTTATTTGATTCTCTAGAGTTTAACTTCTTGAGTTCTTGGTATATATTGGATATTAGCCTTCTATCGGATACAGAATTGGTAAAGATCTTTTCCAATCTGTTGGCTGCCGTTTTGTCCTATTAACAGTGTCCTTTGCCTTTGTAGTTTTAGGAGGTCCATTTGTCAATTCTTGATCTTAGAGCATGAGCTATTGGTGTTCTGTTCAGGAAATTTTCTCTCAAATTTTGATCTATACCAAAATAGGTTTATTACCTACTCTTATAATTACATAGGCTATACATTCTGAATCACATTGCAGGTGAGAGAATAATAAGTTCTTGAATGATGTATAGTTTCCTGGGTAACTGTTTAGTCTAGATACAACCTCAGCAGTCAACTACAATACTATGAATATCTTTGAAAACAAAAAGATGCTTTACATGTGTGTATATACATATTCACAAGTGTATATGTAAACTGTGTACACATGCAGTAAGTATGAGTCATATATTTTATTTCATTAACTCTACACATGGAATTTTAGAGTCTTAAGGAAGGTCAAGCCATTATATCATTCCTTAAAACACACTTGGGCACATTAATCATATGGAGACCTATACAATGTTAACTTTGCAAAATATAGATCACTTCATCATACAAATCTTCATGATCTGGAGAGAGTAGGTACTGCTGTTATTGATTTTGGAAAGTAGTGATTATATGTTACTCAGAACACAGCATCAAAATGATCATTTTTCTGTCAGTGTTTTCACTGTGAGTACATTTCTTGTAGGCTTTTAAGGGAGCAGTTATTCTTTGTCAGGTTGAGGGCATTCAAGTGAACCAAAAGGTCAATCTAATTAAAAAAGAGAAAGAACTTCAAGCCACAAGGGGAAAAAGAACCAGCTAAATGCCAAGGAATTTATATTACTGAATGCATGAGGTAAACAGTCAAACAATGAGATGAATGCTCATAGGTGTCAAAGAAGAGAAAAAGGGTATGCAGTGACCTTTACATTATTATTTTTAGTAAATTAAATGATATTTACTCCTTGAAAGAGATACAGTATGCATTATCTAGATTTAAAATATAATTAATTTTTATTATGGCTTAGTTTTGTAAAGCTTTATTTTCCTCCAGTGGTTGAAAAATATACCTGTGAAGTATTGAGCAGGGAAACTAAATTAAATTCGCCATTCTGTGTGAATTACTTTTCAAAAGGAACTTATTTTAATTTTATTGCCCTACTCTAAAATTACTAGTCAAGAGACACTGCTAAAGTTCAATGACACTGCTTCAAGAATATAGTTCAAAACTTCAGTGCTGGTGCATTGAGAAGCAAAGCAATAATGTAGGTAGGAGCTGGACACCCATTCTATTTTTACCCTGACATCCTTCCTTTTTATTTCTCTTCACTATATATCTATAAGTAATAATATAGGTGTTTTTTATTAGGTCACAAACAATAGGGACAATCTTCCTACAAAGCAATGCAAGGCAATTCCTAACTTAGTTAAATGTTTTTGGTAGAAGTCTTTTAATTTCCAACTCACTACATACTGGTAGGAGGGGAAACCTTTCATTAGCAAATATATTATCAGCACTTTAATTTCTTGTATCTATTGGCATTGACATTTTATTATTGGCTACATCTAACACTGTATTTCTGAAAATCAAGATAAACTAAAAGTGTTCCCACAAAACAATGATATTCTTTTTGCCTTATATAACAAAAATAATCTTTAATATTTTTGCAGTCAAAGAATTTATTTTTTTCACTTTTTATTAGATATTTTCTTTATTTACATGTAAATTTCTCCTTTCCCAGTTTTCCCTCCAAAAAACAAACAAACAAACAAACAAAAACAACAAGAACAAACTCCTGTTGCCTGCCACCCCACCTTCTCCCACTTATTGGCCCTAGCATTCCCCTACACTGGGACATAGAACCTTCACAAGGCCGAGGTCCTCTCCTCCTATTGATGATTGAATTTGCAATCCTCTACTATACATATGCTGCCAAAACATTCAGTCCCACAATGTATAGTCCTTGGTTGGTGGTTGGGTCCCTGGGAGCTCTGAGGGTACTAGTTAGTTCATATTGTTGCTCGTTCTGAGGGGCAGCAAACCCTTCAGCTCCATAGATCCTTTCTCTAACTCCTTCATTGGGGACCGTGTACTCAGTTCAATGAATGGCTGTGAGCCTCTACATCTGTATTAGTCAGGTATTGTCAGAGCCTCTCAGGAGATAGCTATATTTAAGCTGGCTTGTTCTTCCTTCAGTCTCCACTCTGTAGTTAATCTCTGCCACTCCTTCTGTGGGTATTTGGTTCTTCCTTTTAAGAAGGAATGAAATGTCCACCTTTTGATCTTCCTTCTTCTTAAATTTCTTGTGGTTTGTTGGTTGTTCTTTCTGTATTCCAAACTTCTAGGCTAATAACCACTTATCAGAGAATGCATACTATGTGTGTTCTTTTGTGATTGGGTTACCTCACTCAGGATGATACTCTCCAGATCCATCCATTTCCCTAAGAATTTCATAAATTCATTGTTTTTAATAGCTGAGTAGTACTCCATTGTGTAGATGTACCACAGTTTCTGTATCCATTCCTCTGTTGAGGGACATCTGGGTTGTTTCCAGTTTCTGGCTATTACAAATAAGGCTGCTATGAATATGGTGGAGCGTGTGTCCTTATTACATGATGGAGCGTCTTGTGGGTATATGCCCAGGAGTGGTATAGCTGGGTCCTCTGGTAGAACTATGTCCAATTTCCGGAGAAACTGCCATGCTGATTTCCAGAGTGGGTGTACCAGTTTGCAATTTCACCAGCAGTGAAGTAGTGTTCCTCTTTCTCCATAACCTCTCCAGCATTAGCTGTCGCCTGAGTCTTTTATCCTAGCCAGTCTTACTGGTGTGATGAGGAATCTCAGATTTGTTTTGATTTGCATTTCCCTGATGACTAATGCAAAATGCAAGAAGACCCTAACCCAAAACAAGAGTTTATATTTTTAACAGGGTTCCATGTCCCGATCTGAAACTCAAGTTCATGAATACATTATAAGATAAACACCGAATCTCCCATTGAGTGTATCAATGCAAAGCATAGCTCTCACTTCAAGGACAGTGAGAAGTCATTCATTCCTGAGCTAAATGTGAATGACAAGAACACATTAACATGGATTTGGCTTGCACTTATCTGCTATAGTCTGATGTAAATACAGTTACAAAAATATGTATAGTCACATAACAAAATAAATACATATGTATTATCAAGTATATTGATATGAATACTGCGTAGGTGGGTTACAACAATGAAGAGAAATATCTAGGAATCTTTTTACATACTTCCCGATGACTTAGCTCTTAGCTTCTGAGTATTTAGGAGTTGGTGTGCTAAGTCAATATGTTCCCAAATCATTTACCCAATAATTACACAAGCACCCAAGAAGAAAAGAATGACAGTGTGGACTAAAGTTTACAGAAAAAAAATGCATATGTGAGTTAAAATATCTCTAACATTAATGACAAGCTCACTTCCTTTTATTCCTTATACAATGCCTTTAAGACTTTACTATAAATGGAACTCAATCTCTGTGTACTAGCACATTCTGACCATATTATGGTCACCAGGCCACCTCAGCTCACTACCTTGACTTGGTAATTTTTTTTTTTTTTTTTTTTTTACTTCTTCTACAAGTGTCATCAAAAATCCTGAATGCAGCCCATTAAGTAGTCCAAATCGTGAAGCAGACCAAATGATGAATGTGTTTAAATCCCAAGCTTTTTATTGTTGATTAAATTACAGGTGAGTTTTCTATAGCTCTTGATCATTTTAGTGAGGGAGCTGCTGCCTCACTTATAACCTTTTTCTTGGTTCACAGTGTTATTGAAGCTTTTAATAATCAGTCAACGTTTTCTGCTTTAAGTTATAACCAACTGCCAGCTTAACGGAAAATAGAAAATTGTTATGAAGTTGCTAATTCTGTGTCCACTTACAGGCCAGTCACCTGCTTTCTGAAGTACATACCCTTTCTTTTTAGGGAGATCAAATATTTATTTGCAAAAATCAAACCATTGAAAAATTGAAAACAAAATTGGAGAATGGCATTTTGCTCATGTTTATTTTTCAATGTATTCTAAAAGCCAGAGATAGATATGTTCAGTTTTAAAATCAAACTAACCTCCTATAAAGTATAAAATTATATTGCTATGTTAACACAGCTTTGCAAACCATGAGTTGGTTAGTGTCAGGGAAGTGTACCAGTGAGCCATCATTTCTCATTGGCCTCTCTGTAGCTCTTGAAGAGTTTGCAAAGTACCTTTTGGTATAAATCTTAAGATGCAGATGACCTCTCAGAACAGTAATAAGCTAATGCAGATCTCAGAAATAAGGAAAATGAATAACATGCAGAATCACAGTGAGAGTGGTTTCTGAGGAAGTATGGGAGAAAGCTTTCCCACCCTCTAGCTAATTATTTTTTGTAGACAGTTTTCTTTTGTCATTGTTTGTGTAACTACTTTTAACTCTTTATCAGTATCCTAAAGATTTACAATTATGGTGGAGTGTAGGTCCGCCTTCTAAATCCTTAAGAGGCTTGACGGCATGTAAAGCCGGCCTTATCTCCTGTTTATAAGACTTAATGTCTTTGGCAAAGTTTCCATTGAATATATTTGGAAATCCTGAACAGAAAACAAAGTCAAGATAATAATAAAAAATTATAATAAACTCACAAGATAGATGTAGTTCCTGTAACCACAATATTTTTAAAGGATTGGAAATTGTAGTAACACTACTAAAAGAATTCTAATGGGTGAGATCTTCAGGATCCAGGTGACTGTGACTATGTGCTGGATGGGAGAAGGCCTTCTCCAAGGATTTTAATAAAACAGCTCTCATGATCTTAGGTTGTATGCATCCTTTCATTTGAGGTGCCTTGTATGAATACAAGGGCCTTGAAGGGAGGGAAGATGTTCTTCTTAGGGTAACTTTCATTGGCTGAAAATCAAAGTTCTAAAAAAGCCTCATTTGTATGGAGAGACATTCCAGGAATCCCAAGTACTTGCTGGGTGGCTTCTTAATGAAAAAGAGGAAGTTAAGCTTCCATATTTCCCCAAATAGAGAGTATGGAAACTCAAGATTCCCAGACAAGGTCATAGAACAGAAGCCCTGCTGATAAAAGGAGTCCTCCATTTTGAGACTAGCTCAGAGGAGCTATGTGGACATGATAGACTGGGATATTAATTAGCAGGCTTTCCCCATGTACTGATTTTTAACAATAATGTCTTATAATCTAGTTTGGAAGAGAAACCAACAACATTGTTAATACTTTGTAACTTTTAGGGGATGTATATAAACTCACTGGTCAACAAGTTCAAGAGAAGTGAATCAGTCTTGGAATTGAGCCTTTAATATATGCTTTTGCCCCATTTTTAGGTAACTTTATTTGCACTTGCTTACATATATATGTTTGTATATATTAGGGATCTTTTACTTTTTATTATATTTTTTACAAGCCATGCCTGTATTATCTGCACTGCTTTAAACTTTCTTTTTTTAATTGGATACCCTCTTTCCTGCTTTTCCCTCTAGAAACCCTTATCCTATCCTCCCTCCTCTGCTTCTATGAGGGTGCTCCCCCACCCACAAACAAACTCCAGCCTCCCTGCCCTGTCATTCCCCTACATTAGGGCACTGAGCCTTCACAGAATCAAGGCTATCCTCTGCTATATATGTTGGAGCATATTTTGGGTATATGCTCATGAGTGGTTTAGCTGGGTCCTCAGGTAATACTATGTTCAATTTTCTGAGGAAAGAATGCCAGACTGATTTCCACAGTGATTGTACCAGCTTGCAATCCCACCATCAATGGAAGAGTGTTCCTATTTCTCCTTATCTTCACCAACATTTGCTGTCAACTGAGTTTTTCATCTTATCTATTCTGACCTGTGTGAGGTAGGTTCTCAAATTTGTTTTGATTTGCATGTCCCTGATGACTAAGGATGTTGAACATTTCCTTAGATACTTTCCAGATTCCTCAGTTGACAATTCTTTGTTTAGCTCTGTACCCCATTTTTAATAGGGTTATTTGATTCTCTTTAGTCTAACATCTTGAGTTCTTTGTATATATTGGATATTAGCCCTCTATCAGATATAGAGTTGGTAAAGATCTTTTCCTAATCAGTTGGTTGCCATTTTGTCCTATTGACAGTATCCTTTGCTATACAGAAGGTTTCCAATTTAATGAGATCCCACTTGTGGAATATTTAACTTAGAGCATAAGCCATTGGTGTTTTGTTCAGGAAATTTTCCCTTGTGCCCATGTGTTTGAGGCTTTTCCCCACTTTCTCTTCTATTAGTTTCAGTGTATCTGATTTTATGTGGAAGTCTTTGATCCACTTGGACTTGAGCTTTGTACAAGGAGATAAGAATTGATCAATTTGCTTTCTTCTACATGTTGACTACCAGTTGAACAAGCACCATTAGTTGAAAATGCTGTCTTTTTTCCACTGGAAGGTTTTAGCTTCTTTGTCAAAGATCAAGTGGCCATAGGTGTTTGGGTTCATTTCTGGGTTTTTAGTTCTGTTCCTTTGATCTACCTGCCTGTCTCTGTTATTATCACTATTGCTCTGCAATACAGCTTGAGGTCAGGGAGGGTAATTCCACCAGAAGTTCTTTTATTGTTGGAAATAGTTTTCATGATCTTGAGTTTTTTGTTATTACAAATGAATTTGCAAATTACTCTAACTCAGTGAAGAATTGAGTTGGAATTTTGACAGAGATTTCATAGAATCTGTATATTGCTTTCAGCAAGATGGCCATTTTTACTATATTAGTCCTACCTATCCACGAGCATGGGAGATCTTTCCATCTTTTGAAATCTTCTTCCATCTTTCTTCAGAGACTTAAAGTTCTTGTCATACAGATCTTTCATATGCTTGGTTAGAGTCACACCAAGTATTTTATATTATTTATGACTATTATAACAAGTACCATTTCCCTAACTTCTTTCTCAGACTGTTTATCCTTTGAGCAGAAGAAGATTACTGATTTGTTTGAGTTAATTTTATATCCAGGCACTTTGCTAGGTTTAGGAGTTCTGGTGGCATTTTTCAGGTCATTTAATTATATTATCTTATCATCCACAAATAGTGATATTTTGACATCTTCCTTTCCAATTTGTTTCCCTTTGGTCTCCTTTAGTTGTCTAATTGCTTTGGCCAAGACTTTGAATACTATATTGAATAGGTAGGGAAAGAGTGGGCAGCCTTGTCCAGTCCCTGATTTTAGTGGGATTGCTTCAAGTGTCTTTCCATTTAGTTTGAGGTTGGCTACTGGTTTGCTGTATATTGCTTTGACTATGTTTAAGTAAGGGTGTTGAACTCCTGATTTTTCCAAGATTTTTATCATGAAGGGGTGTTGAATCTTGTGAAGTGCTTTCTCAACATCTAATGAAATGATCATGTGAATTTTTTCTTTGAGTTTGTTTATATAGTGGATTACATTAATGCATTTTCTTATATTGAACAAATCTTGCATCCCAAATATGAAGCCTACTTTATTGTGGTGGATGATGGTTTTGATCTGTTCTTGGATTTGGTTTGCTTGAATTTAATTTCTTTACATCGATAGTCATAAAGGAAATTAGTCTAAAGTTCTCTTTTTTTGTTGGGTCTTTGTGTTATTTAGGTATCAAAATGATTGTGACATCATAAATTGAGTTAGGTAGTGTTCTTTTAGTACCTATTTTATGAACTAGTTTGAGGAGAATTGGTATTAGCTTTTCTTTGAAGGTCTGGTAGAATTCTACACTAAAGCCACCCGGCCCTTAGTGTTTCTTTTGGTTGAGAAGTTTTTTTAATGACTTCTTTTATTTCCTTAGGGGTTATGGGCCTGTTTAGATAGATTACCTGGTCTTAATTAAAATTATGTACATGGCCACTGTCTAGAAAATCATCCAGCTTGTCTAGATTTTCTACAGGGATTTATCTATGATAGACAGAAGCTGAAAACAACCCACATATCCCTCAACTGAAGAATGGATACAGAAAATATGGTTCATTTACAGAATAGAATACTATTCAGTTATTAAGAATGAGGACTACATGAGTTTTGCAGGCAAATGGATGGAACTAGGAAAAATGTCATCCTGAGTGAGATAACTCAGACTCAAAAGGACAACCATGGTGTGTATTCACTAATAAGTGGATATTAATAAAAAATTCAGAATTCCTAGGATATAATTTATAGAACTCCAGAAGGTTAGAACAAGCAGAAGGGCCCAAGTGAGGATGTTTCAATCCTACTGGGGAGGGAGAAGAACACAATCATACAAAGCAGAGGGAGTCAGGGGCCAAAGTGGGAGAGAGAAGTGGGAGAGAAAAGGGAAATGTGATCAGGTATTTGTGGGTGGGTAGTTAGGTAGGAAACCGGAAAGAAATCCTGAGGGCCAGCAGAATGAATGAAAATATGCAATCTCAGTGTATGGGAGGTGGAGGGACCCTCCAGAATATACTAGAGATCTGGGAGGTGAGAGACTCTCAGGACTCAAAGGGAGGGACCTTAGATGAAATGCTCAAGTGGGGAGAGGGAACTTGTATAGTTTACCTCCAGCAGAGAGACAGGCCAGCAAGTGGAGGGATGGGGTTGCCATCTCATAGTCAAAAACTCTGATCCAGAATTGTTCCAGTCTAAAAGAACTACAGCAACAAAAGTGGAGCATACATTGAGGAAAAGTAGATATAGTGAAAGGACCAAATTCGGATCTAGCTCAAGGGTAGATTACAAGGCCTGATACTATTACTGATGCTGTGTTGTGCATACATATAGGAGCCCAACATGGCTATCCTCCAAGAAGCCCAACAAGCAGCTGACTGAGACAGACACAGATACTTACACCCAACCATTGGACTAAAGTTTGAGACTCCTGAGGTTATATGAGGGAAAGTATGGAAGAAGCTGAGGAGGAGGGCGACTCCATAGGAAGACCAGTTGTCTCAACTAAGTCTGACCTCTGAGATCTTTCAGACACTGAGCCACCAGTCAAGAAGCATATAGTATCTTGATACTTCCTGCCTAAATGTACTACAGAGACAAAAATGGAAAAGAAACTGAAGACAGAAGTCTATCATGGCTGTCCTCTCTGAGGTTCTACTAGCAGCTAACTGAGACATATGCAAATGCTTACACCAACCATTGGACTGAAGTCGGGAACTCCTATGGTTGAATTAGAACAAGGATTGAAGAAGCTGAAGGGGAGGGCAACCCCATAGGATGAGGAGCAGTCTCAAATAACCCAGATTCCAGAGAGCTCCCAGAGACTGAGCCACTAGCCAGGCAGCACAAACAGAGTGATCCGAGGCCCTCTGCACATAGATAACAGAGGTCTACTTGGTCTAGTTTAGGTGGGAAAAGATACACCTGATCCTCTAAAGACTTGAGGCCCAAGGGAAGACAGAGGCCTGTTGTGGTAAGTATACTCTCAGAGGCAGAGGGAGGAAGAATGGGATGAGGAATGGTGGGAGAGGGAATTAGATAGTGGGGCAATGAGTAGACTACAAATCAATAAAGTAAGAATAAAAATAATGAGGTCACAGATACAGAGAAAAGAGAAGGACTAATTTGTATATATCATCATACATTGATCATATCAAATTTATGAAAAGTCACTGAAATATGGAGACTATATTTAAATTTAAGACCTATGGTATGATTGATGTGAACTCAATAAAATTTAACTTTTAGAATATTCTTATGTAAAATATAATGCCAGCATATTATATATTTTTAAACATTCAATATTAATACATTAGTCATGTACAGATATCAAATGGAGTAGCAATTAAACTCATAAGTAAGGAATATAAGTTTTTAAACATTAAGTCTATGTTTATATTCTAAGATAATTATTTTTATTGACGTGCATGTTAGCACTAAACGAGAAAAGATAATACAAAGTTTGGTGTTATCAGACAAAATGCAAAGTTTTGTTCTATTAAAATCCATCAATTCATCTTATTTCCATTTATCCACACAATATGTCAAAAATCAAGTGCAAAGGATGTGAAGCAGTACCATCAGACACTAGTCCTCATATTTTCTGCTTCAGTGATGCAGTGAATTAATTGAAATTGAGTGTACCTCAACATAAATTTTGAGATGTCTTTGCTATGTCCCTTCTATTAAAATTTGCATGAATTAAAAATTCATTAAGTTCCAAGAAAGTTACTGTAAATTTTTAAGCCTCTCAATTATAATATACAGTTTATGTCTATTCACCTTGATTTTTATGGATTATTGGTATCTGAGAATTAATGAGTCATCACAACTTATATAAGTTCACATCTTCCCTGAGCACATTATTCCTTTATGATTAAAACATTATATTCTGAGTGATGAGCTATAACATTGGCAATGTGAGTTTGGATGTATACATCTCATTAAGCCAAGAGGATGTCAAGTCATTTTATTGCTCTGCTGTGAGAATGAAAGATATAAAAAGATCAAAAGTGAACAAACTAATAAAAAGAGATTATCTATATTCCTGTATTTACACTCTAATTTTACTTCAATAATTGGAAAGTTTCCTCTTTAGAAATATTATTTGAATTCTAACTCTTTGTTTAGATGGTATACAGCACCCAAGTTTTCTATTATCTTATTAGTATTTCTATTAGTATCTTTCCAGATACTAATCCAGTTGTATCATCTTCTAATTTCTAATTGTAATTTGAAAACATTTTACATTAATTTGACTTTTGACCTCTGAAGTTTTGATATTGTGATGTCTAGATACAAAAGTTCCTAGACTACTACTTACATGTAAGCCTTACTTATTTCTTTAAAGATAATAAAAATTAGGCCAAAATCAGTAATCACGTTCTTAATATTAACTAATGTTATTATTGCTTTTTCTGAGATTTTTAAGGTATAATTATACAAAATATAAAATTTAGTGTTCTAAATGTTCAATTTATTTAGATTTACTATGTGGGTTAATATGGTATGAGTTCACTAATGAGTCTGTTGATTTATACTTATGTCATTTTATAAGTGATCTTCATGTCTTGAGTTATAAATGTAGAAAATGCGGCCACTTTTGTTTTTCTGCAGATGGTTCAAACTGAAAATGTTACAATCTGAATTCTTCATCAATAATGGTGCTATTTTCTTCATCTATTTTTCAATTGGATCAACTGAAAATATCTTCAGGCATTTTATGAAGTAAAACCATTGAGTCACTATTGTCTCTACCTTTCTTTCCAGTATCCATGATTATTCAGATAATAGTCCTATAAACTTCTAGTTTGACCTTTTCTTTTCATTGTAATATTTTTACCATCTCTATGTTCATCTTTGTGGTCCAAAATCAATATCTCTATACCACTATTTTGCAAATGACTCAACTTGTGTTTTGGCAGTACTATAACACATAACTCTTCTGTTCTCACTAAATTTTGAATACTTCTAGTCTTCATTGTAAACATGCTCAGACTAGAATCGCCTAAGAGATGGTTGAGTCACATCTGCTATGGGGTCATAGGATCTTAAATGAAGAATTTAAAGGAAAATTCAAGTGTTTACATAATATGGAATAGGGTCCATTTTTCTACAGGGAGTCACTGGACCGGCAAAACAAGAAGCTGTGGGAGTAAAGCCTAAGAAGTTTGGATTACACCATAATTACAGAAAGATTAGACTAGAAAGAAACACACACACACACACACACACACACACACACACACACACACACAAATAAGTGGAAACAGCTCAAGTGAGAGGTTTTGTTGCCTTCAACTAGACAGCATAAGACCTTTTCAAGAAACTGGACTGGAGTCACAGATTTGATATTGACCATGATGACTTTCTATTTTCTGATACCACTATTCCTTTTTCCAGTCTGCTTCCCAATTTGGCAACAAATGGAATTGTTAGGAGTTCTTCCAAGAATCTTAAATATTTATTGTATATTCCAAAATAAGTTTTGAGGCTACTGTAAATGAGATTGTGTACCTGATTTGTTTGCCAGTACGTTTATCTGTACATATGAAGCTACAGAGTTAAAATAAATGATCCCACTGCTGACAAGGGCATAGATAAAGGGGGATATTATTCGTTCCTTGTTAGGGAGCAGTAAAACTGGAATAACCAGTATGGAAACTAGGGTAGAGGCCTTTCATAAGTCTAAAAAGAGAACTGGCTATAATGACAGGCTATAATACTTCAGAGAATATCTAAAAATGTATGAATCAACTACAGAGCACGTTCACTTATATGTTTACAGCTGCCCCATTTGCAATAATAGCTAGGAAATGTGATGGTTCTACGTGTCTTCCATTTGATGAACAGAACATGAAAGTACAGTCA